>JAGDQP010018504.1:0-18223 GCA_022664845.1 Lepisma saccharinum | reverse complement strand
AAAAAGATGAGAAATCGAAGAAATAAAACACTAAAAAGATGAGAAATTGAATATATAAAACACTAATAAACAATATAAGCAGTACTAATAGACAGTAGATAAAATTTACAAATATAGCCCAACTAAAATTGAAAGAAAGAGGACAGCAAAACCACTTGAGTGACTTTTCAAAGGTAGAACGGCACGAGCTACGAGAAATCTGTAAGAAAAGAGCAACGGAATACTCGAATGAAAGACCAAATAAAATTATTAGAAGTGAGCTCTTTAATTCAGAAAATGCAGATAAAATAACAGATAAGGATATGAAGACGTGTAGAGAAGCTATGTACTACATTCGGAAAAACTCACACCTGTTCGTCCGAGAAATATTACAGACGCTATTGAGCAAACGGTTGAAAGACAAAATGAGTTTACTCATTATGGAAAAAAGTTTGTATTTGTAAATGAAGAAGCTAAGATTATGATCCTAACTTGGCAAGTAATATCAGGTACGTACAATGATAATCTTTACTATACATATTCACAGTGTATGTAATGAAATTTAGATATTCCTTGTTACGGTATAAGGCATTTCGTTCATTTTCTTGTAATGTTTTTGGAAGTGATACCATACTTCATTTCAATATTGTTGGTTGTTTCTATTTTTACATATATAAGCCTTTCTTTTACATACAAGCTTGAAATTTTAAACTTGATAAGGAATTGCTCATAGAGTTATAAAATCTCCACTAGAGGCAGAGCTGGCGCCACAGTCTATGTGGTTTTTAACTCTCAGCGAGCTGCAAATTGAACATTCATTTGTTTCACCGCTTGTTTGGCAAAAGACAGCGAGCTGTCTGCTGCTGCACTGCAGCTAGTACTGTATTTACCAGGCACGATCCTTTTATGAAGGAAAACTATTGAGAATACGCAATTAATTTGATCAATTAAGGTATAATTTAATGTAAAAAACTTATATAAAACGTTCTTAATATTCATGATTTTTGTTCTGAAAGAGTTTTTTTGTTAAATAAAACAATAGGATGTTGATACTTAAAGCCACGTAACTTATTTAAAAAAAAAACATTAAAGATGCATTTAAAAATATGATACAACATTAGGGATACATCACAAGTAACATAAATATTACACCCACAAATTGCTGATATTGTAATTTTACACAACCTACTATTTACTTGCATAAATTTACAAAGAAAATCATAAAACTGAAAATAGAGTAAGGGCACCAGTAGACGGACATACAGTAGTAGTCTGCAATTTTCACATAAATATCATTAAAACAAGACGTATGTCATTATCTCTAGTTTTCGGACAGCTATTTAAGTTCCATCAGCTATCAAAAGTGACATTATATAGATCACCAGAAAAAAATCTAGCTTCCCTGGTTAGCTTAAAAGATGCCGGCAATGTTATCTGAGAATGAAGAAGAGTGTCTTTAAATTTAAGATAAAAGTCTTTTCTTAACATTTTTAAAAGCAACATTATTATTATTTTTTTTAGCTTTTCAAATGTTCTGTTTTAACTTTATATCATAAACAATACGAATAGTCATATCTATTAAGTATATTATTGTGTCCAACTTTAGGTATATAGAATTCACGAGTCTTTCTATTGCCGACAATGGTGACCGATAAGAATGTTTCTTATCTATTTTGTTCTTATGTTAAATTTATGTTTCTATTGTTCCTAATAGTGTAATAACGATGTCTCTGGTTCGATTCCCCGTGGGGACACATGTGGTTCGAAACCCACGTTAAACTGTCGGTTCCATCCTTAGGACGTTATCTTCATGCGATGGAAGGCAATGGCAAATCACCATCGGTTCACTTAGCTCTGGGACCTTTTTTCTGGCAAAACACCCATTATCATTGTTCTTAATAATCTAACAAGCTTTTTCAACAGCATATTACTTGCCAAGACGCCTTAGCTCAGTTGTAGAGCACTGGAGTTGCATTCGAGAGGTCGTGGGTTCGATTCCAGCGTCCAACCATCCGGACTAAGGTTTCTCCAGGGTTTTTCCTGAGGAACACCAAGCAAATATAGGAATGGCACCTTCAACATAGAACCTGGCCAACATCTTCCCGAATCCTTTTCCCTTCCCTTCCTCGGCCTGAGCTTTAGGTGCCTAATGACCATAAATAAAATTCAACAGCGCATTATGGGCTTAGAACTATTTAAATTTTAAATATACATATATAATTATCAGTCTCTTCTACACGAATATAACCACTTTATTTCCAATAGATCTAAATCAAAACGATCCAGTATTTCTGAATGTATGAATACTATTTTTATGAACATTTCTTTTTCCTTTGGCATTGAGGAATAGTTTTATAACTATGGATCTAACACGATGAAATACCTTTGCATCAAATAATTCTAATCAAATATCGTGTTTTATATATATATATAAACATAAACTGCACAAATATAAACTGCACGGAACAACATCTTAAATAATGAAATATTTTTCACGGAATTATATTAAATGATCATTTATTTGTGAAACAATACATTACTTTATTTCTTAAATCTCTCACTTGTCAGTACAGCTATAAGCTGCACAGAAGACCGGCGTTTTCTTTTCAAATACAGACAACTATAACAAACAATGCCAAAGAGCGCAGCATAACAGCTCACAATACGTGTTATTTTACCATACGAGCCAACTTTCAAGTGGCGCCGCATTCGCAGCGCCAGTCCTGATTCTAGTGGAGATTTTATAACTCTATGGAATTGCTACATTTGTTACATATACAGATAGAATAAAAGCTTGAATAGTCTATATTAAAGTTTAAAGCGTGTTTGTATGTCTCATTATCAGGTTTTTGTAATAACTTAACTATAGCATTAGTGTTAATAACATTATAATGCAAATGTAGTAACAACAGTTTCGGTTTGGCTTTTCAGATTTATGTGCGAGACAAGTGATGCTGAGGTTTACGCTGACGGTACCTTTTCTTATGCTCCTCGTCAATTTCATCAGTTCTATACTATTCACGCATACAAAAACGGATTTTATTTTGCCAGGGAAGAATAAGCAAAGAAGCATTGTGGGAAATAAGAAGTTTAGAAGCAGAAATAAATTTGAGATCAATCCTTTTAAACTTCGAAACTGAGGCTCACGAAGCTATCAGGGAGATATTTCAAGGATGTGAGAACAATGCGTGTCTAATTTCTTTCCGTCTTCTATCTACTCTGAAGAAGAAAAAAAAACCTGTTTTTCGCACACATTTTTAAGCTGTCATAGTGGCAACGTTGGATCAAAATCTGTACACAAAACAGGTCAATCGAGATTGTGCGCAATTCGGGATCTAAAGTATGCGCAATTCCGTTGCACCGAGACTGCAAAAATCGAACAAAAAATACTCACTAAAGTTACGAAATTAAGGATACCGAACTACCCCCCCCCCCCCCATACACACATAAAAAAACCAGCATTAAATTAGCACTCGCTAATGTTGATTTCTGACATTGTGTCCTCAATTTACGATTCATGTAGTGTTTCCGTGTACACATGTAAATAAGATTTCCTTAATCTTTTTTTTTTTTAAAGACAAAACAAAATCTGAGAATTTTCAAAATACAATATGAAGTTCCATCGCAAGTAGGCCTAATATCCCGCAATTCATGATGGGGTGTTCCGCAATTTCAACGTGAAAAGATGGTCACCCTACGGGTGGTTAAGAATTATATCCTTGCGGGAAGAAAGATTTGACTTAAAAAGTAGAAAATATATAATCGTTATTTGAATTATACATTTATATATGCATTAATGTTAAATATATCCATTAACCTACAAAATATGCACTATATGCACTATAAAAGCTGCACCATTTCACCCAAAGCATCTAGAACGTACTTTTTTTTTCAACAGAGCATATCGATATACCCTTGTAAAAAAAAACGCAAGAAAATATGCTAAAATCCTGTAACGAACTATTTTCTTATTTCACACAAAACACAAAGTTATTTCCGTATTAAATTGACGTATCTATCATTATCACATAAGGGAGAGAAATCTACCTTTTTCAAGCAGATATCGTCAAAGTGATGACATTATAACAAATATTTTCTGAAGTGGTCGAAATACTTCCATACTTGATCACGTATTTTAGTCACGTTGTAGATAATGTAGCCATGAATTTTCTCTTTTTAATTTCATTATTATAGTCTTCTATTTCTATTTAATTAGGCATCTTTCCCCAAAATGAGCGGACATCTTATACTGATGTGTGGGGGTAAGATGCACATTTTGATAGGTCCATATGTCCTTTGTGTATGAATGTAGCTTCATGTACTTCTGTCAGTAAGAGCATGAGAGTTCAATATATATTTGTGCAAAGTTGTGCTATTCTCTTTCTTTTAATTACTCCACAATGGCTCCTAGACCAAAATGTGCGGCACCTTCCCTCAATCCACTATATGTAACAGGAATGTGGACATGGAAGAAAATGAAAAACATCAGCTTGATACAGAAGAAGTGTTGAAGCGATTAGGCGAAAGAAAAACAATTCTGAAGACAATAAAGGTAAAAAGGAATGGGTTAAGACATTGGCTGCTCAGGAATTGTATACTGAGCGATGAAGTAGAAAGTACGGTTGCAGAAAAATAGAGGAAGAAGACGAATTTAACTCCTTTACAGCATTAAGGAAGGCAAAAAAAGAAAGTCGCTAAAACAGGATGAATGGTAGAGGGCTTAACTTGCTTTGTAGTACTTTCCGCAAAACACTAGAGATGACATGTATTTCGAACTGTAAGCTAGTGAATATACCAGAAACTTATTTCAGTTCCCCTGACTATTATCAATGATGATATTGTGGTTCCTAGTTTTGTTTTCCATCCTGGCTTCGTCGCTGCTTGTAAGACCTCGAATGGACAGAAAAGAAACAGTTAGACCCTACAAAACCAGTAGACTAAAAATGCGTTTGAATTATTAAACACATATAGGCAGGGCCTAAAATTGAGTGGAGTACTCCACACTTTGTGGAACTGTAGAAAAGGAGTGTGGAACTATAATTCTTAAAGTGTGGAGTGGTATTAATGTGAGTACCTTACTTTTCTCGGATTATGCATTTAAACGCGTTTAGTGTGTCAAACTAAGTCTTACTGATTCAATACATTCATTATGCAATGGGTTACTCAATTCCATATAACTGCCAGTATATGATATTAAGCCAGAGTTAATACGTATAGGTGTCTCCTAGATGGCAGGGAAAACCATTGCCAATTTTGAGGTGAAGGAACTTTTTAACTATATTTAGTTTTCAAACGTTTTCGGTTGCATTCATATAGTTTTAAAATATGCAACTAACTGCACGTTTATGTGTTGTTTCAATAGGACATTACACTTTTCCGATATAATGAAATGTGTTGTTTCGTAGATAAAAATTACACGATCCCTTGAATCCGTTATAGAAATATGTACTACCAGAGATAACATACATCAATAACCGCCAAAAATTTAGCCGAAGCACCGTAGACTCTCAACAACCAATCATAACCCAGAAAATATTATCCGTTCGTAAGTTTCATGGGAAAAAAATCCGGGTTGTTTCCTGTATTTTATGGTTTAATACAATACAATTAAATATGTATCCTAATGTGCCTTTAATTTTGTTTGCTCTGAATGCCAAAATTTTCCTACATAATAATAATAATAATAATAATAATAATAATAATAATAATAATAATATTTTTTTGGTCGCAGGTAAACATGATGTACTGGACAGAACACTGATTATATGTCAAAACAAATGCTGACTAAACTAGTTTTTCTATACTATATAAATTTTTTACCAGTGTGGAGCTGTGATTTCGTTGAATTTTAGGCCCTGCATATAGGCCTACTAAGGGAGAGGAAAGAAACTTTAAAAGAGTCCGACCAAATGTTTAATACGTATAATGCCAAAACGTAAGCAAGCACAAAAATAACTTGCTGATGAAATACAATAGAAATATCTGTAGATCACATAAAAAAACTGAAATCTCCAGATATATAGACATAAATCTTGATACTTGACAAGAATGACAACACAGAAAATGTATTTTGAAAGCTACCATTATAATCAACACAAGAAAACTGAATCGCTCTGAGGCCAATTAACCTAAAGACCATAAATAAATTCAATTCAGCCTTACTAATGTACTTTTGTCCAACTAGTAGATAAAATTAGTAAAATTTAAAAGAGTAGAGACATTTTGGTGTCCCGAAAAAGTCGTGGCGGGACACGGGACAATTATAAAAAAAGAAGGGACAATCCCGACAAAATCGTAACGGTTGGCAACCCTATTCATATCGTGTATATGTACAACAATAGACTACGTACATGCTCGTATATTGACCATTATTATGCAGTATTTGTTCGGGATGCAATTTTGTGACATTATGGTTAAAAAAAAAACGCATTAAATAAATAACCTTGAGCGACTATTGCGTAAGCGTGTGCACAATTTCTCCATATTTTTCAGGATGACCATGCTATTTGCTTCCCTTTTTTTTCTACCAGAGACAAAGAGAAAATAAGAAAGTAATCTCTCTTTACACTAGAAAAGTCCACATCCTGAACACGAATGCCTCGATTTGTTTCAATAATTTAAGTATCTGTATTTGGAACTAAAGAAATTCCTGTATTCTGTTAGATATTGAAATGGGTTATTGCTAACAAACGAGGGTTCTGTTCCCGCCAACAATGTTCATTTCTCTTCTAGGTTATAAAGGCACCTTTTTGGTAGACTCTTGTGTGAGAAAGTGTTCCAATAGCAATCGGGAATGAGAAAGAAAATGAACTTACTCGCAGTGACGGATCCAGAAAGGGCGCGCGCGCCCCCCTCAAGAGGAAATATTTTATAAAATTATTTCAACAATTTATCTCAGAAAAAGCTTCATTTTTTTCCGGACATTTTTTAAAAATAAATATTCAATTTTGAGACATACCGGTGTAATATTCCATGATTAAACTTAGCACTCTGAGGAGAAATATGATAAATTTATACTTAAAAATATAATCTAGCGGTACAATATCGAAAACGTTCCTTGTATATTCCATCTGTGCTCCCCTCCACCAAAATCCTGGATTCTCCACTGCTCATTCGAGGTGTCGAAAAGGTACTTTCAAAATATGATAGGATTGTACGTCTTACAATGCACGACCAGGATAGTCAACAATATACAAGGTGTTCCAAAAGCTAGTTTACCGAAAGTAAACGGACCATAAATGACAAGTTCTGAATGTCAGGGTCGACCAAATGTCATGGTGCCAAATAAGGAACTACTCGAATGAAGAAATAGAGATCTCTGATTTCTAAATTTAGATTCAGTGGTTATAGGACCACATGTGAACAAAAGAGACCCTAATAGGCCGGATAGCTAACAGTTCATTTGCATGTTTGTTACCTATAAATATTAGATCTGTCCAGTTTCCATGATTAGTCGTTACAATTTTTAATTTCGGATAGACTCGAGAGATGGCGCGATTATGAATTCTGCTCATGCCGGCCAGACTGACTGAAGGTCAGGGATTTTTGCAGTCCCACCAGGCGAATACGAGTATGTTACTTAGAATGTTCCTATATGATAATTTCTCTATCCTTATACGTGACGGGCTTTGTCCACAAATGATTGCCCAGCTCACGGAAACGAAGATAAACAAAGATGGAGAAGTTATCATACAGGACGTATTAAATAACCTAGTGGAACTGCAGAAACCGTGAAACCATCAGCCAAGATATCCAGCGTGAGCAGGATTCGATCCATCACCACATCCTGAGTTCTTATCCGAAATTCATTGATCGACTATCTGTACGCGGACTTATGAATCACCCTGTTTATAAAACCCCATAATTTGTTAGATGACACATTGAATGACAATAACCCCTTACCACTAGCAAACTGTCGATCACCCTAACTCACTAGTGAGTTTATTTAATTGGAATCATTCATTACAATATAAATTTAAACACCGAGACAAAAATCCATGATTATTTACCTAATCTGTCGTCTTCTCCATTTGTGAAAACTTAATTTTTCAAATCCCAAATATTAATAAATATTAAATCATAAATAAAACTACCATTATTGCATATATAATGTATGTTTCATGAACACAAAAGAAATTAAAGATAATACTGTCATTCACAGAACAATAATGAATTATTTCATCTTCCTTTAAGCAGAAGCTGAACAAACCACCATATCATATTATCTGCTTTGTTAATCTCGTTAAAAGAGCTTCAATATCAGTATTTATATAAAAACGTATTACAACAACAAAAAATAAATGCATAACGAAAACGAAATAAATGAACAAGAGTTGTGTTAAAGGAACAAAAGAGGGGAGAGACGAATACAGCAGATTGCAAATTACAATGAAAATAAACAGGAAACAAAAAAAATGCATGACAAAACAGGAAAAACATGAAAAATGTATGTAATTCATAAGCTTATGTCATTCGTATGAATATTTCCCTTGGGAAGGGGGGCTCTAATCCTGTTACGTTTACTGCAATATGACGATTCCTCCCGCTCCTTTAGAAAAAATGTAAATAAACATCTTTTTTTAAAAAAAATTAAACAAACATTCTCTCATGCATTTGTGAAAATCCCACACGGAAACTTCTCTTTGCAGCACCCAGATGTAGTTCACTACCTTGCCTTCCAATATACAGCTATTTTCAAGACAGAATGGCATCCGAATGTTTAGAAAGCACAATCCAGACAATATAAACATTTAGAACCAAGACAGACATCGAATAAGCCGTACACAAGGTGGAAGAATGATGTCCCTCGGCGAGTCCTCTTCCAGAAGAAATAAGTATGATAAGGACCTTTGTTTAGGTACCATATCGGCATTCGTTTGGTGAAACTAAGGAAAACTTGGAAAATTTGAATCAGAACGACCGGTAACAGGACTCGATCCCGTGTCGATCCAGACTGTAGGATATAACCCTGAAAAAGTATTACCAACCCATTGAAGTTAGAATTAATCTGGGATCTCCCTTTAACGAACCTGTTGGTGGAACGATGGGCTGACTGGTTTTATTAACAGACAAAGTTTATCCAACGATTCTGAAATCCCGGATTATTTCCGCAATGGTGCAATTGGGTGTAAATGTCTATTATATTATAGTATTTCATCAGTAAATCTTATCACGGTTTAGAAAATTACCTCTTTATTCAGCAAGGGTATAGACATTGCAGCTTACAGAAAATGGCCGATATATAGGCAAAAAAATTTCAGGCAGGTCACGTGAAAGAATTTTTAACTTTGTGTCATGAACGTCTTAAATGTAACATTTTAATTCTTAGACTTTGACAGGAAGTATTTATGTTCCATGTATTTAGTAAATTCAGAATATCACAAGACTTGAATAAGATTGTACTTTTATTTTTTTTAAATTGTGTATACGATTATCTATAATCGCACATAGTATTGGTACTGTAATGAACGCAAGCAAATTTGTGTTGGCGCAAGTGTTTGTATTCAGTTACTGTAATACGTTAAAAAAAATTACATGCAATTTACACAGTGGAAACCCGGTTTAATGCGGTCCGATTCTACACGGATTCGGATTAAACGTGGTACAAAGTGTGTCTCCCTCCTATTTAAAAAAAAGTAATTAATAATTATTATTTATTTTTTTAATGTAGTAAAGAATAGCATAAATATTGCACATTACAACTTATAAATAATATCGTTTCTGTGCTAATGGAACTTCAAGGGATTGCTGGATGGGGTTTTAAAAACTGCGTCCTTGTTTATTTACAGAAATAACGGGACATAAACAATTGGCCAAGCTTTTGCGTACAAAGTGAGGTTTATCCTTCCGCGACATTGGTGTCCGCATTGTATAAACTGGGTCCACAGTGCAGCGCAAGTGGGTCCACTGGCTCCACAAAGGAACTACACAACGACATGCCGGGTCTCAACGACCGCGCCATACCACGGACCGCGACAACAGACGACTTCTACGTATGGCTCTGGCGGATGGAACAACAATATCCCGAACACTGGCGCATGCATTAGCGGATGTTGAATACCACCCAGTATCCTCACGAACAGTTCTGCATCGTCTGGCAGAGCGGGACATATTTGAACGGCGTCCATTGCTGCGGCTTCCGTTCACTGAACAGCTTAAGTATGAGCGACTTGAATGGTGTCGCGCATGGAGAGCCGAATGCCGCTTTTGTCTGCAACATCATGAAGATTGCATTTCGATTAATTGGCATTTCGATTAAGAGCGTCACTGATCTACGAGAAGAAAATCCATCCATTGGTTTCTAAAACCTCTTTTGAGAACAAAACTCCAGAGAAGATAGCAAAATAAATCAATTTAAACCAGAAATTTGACCAGGGATTCTGCCAGGATTTTCAGTTTTCGGGAGTGTACATAGAGTTCTCCAGGGTTTCTATCGATTTTTAACAGTAACATTTTTTAAGTTGGGGATATGTTCGACGATTTGGAGCTGCCAAACCCTCCATTGGGGAAGGGAGACCGGCAGGATACCTGTTTTGCCTACAAAAGAAGAGGGTAATGGAAGAAAACAGCTGGAGAAAAAGCACTTCCGACTTCGTGTTTGTGCAAAATTAATGTTAAGTAACGTGATAGATACTGTTAAGTTGGAAGTTTTGGGAGAGAGAGAGAAAGAGATAGATATCGATAAAGAGAGAGAGAGAGAAAGAGATAGATATCGATAAAGAGAGAGAGAGAAAGAGGAATGAGGAGAAAGTTCGAGCGAACGGGCATAGAGAGCGAGAAGAACGGGCGAAAGAGGGAAGAGGAGACGGAAAGGGGAGGAAACAAAGAAAGTGGAGAAAAGAGGGAGATGAAATGAAGTAAAAGAGGGAGAGAAAGAGATAGAGAGACGGAGAGGCTGAGGAGAGAGAGAGAGGAGGAAGAGAAAGAAAGAGGTAGATGAGGAGAAGAGAGAAGGAAAAGGAAGAGAAAAAGAGAGGGAGAGGAGAGAAAGAAGAGTGAAAGAGAGGGAGATCAGAGAAAGAAAGGAGAGGTGAAGAGAAGATGAAGAGAAAAAGGGAAAGGTGAAAGACAAAGATGGGAGGAGAGGAGGAAACAAAAAAGAGAGGAAAGGGCGAGAAAGTGGTAGAGAAAGAAAGGAGAGAAAGATAAATAAAACGAGAAAGAGAGAGAAATCGGGAGAATGAGACGAAGAGAGAATGAGAAAGAAAGAAGGAGGGCAAGAGAACAAGAAACAGTGATAGGAAAGATAGAGAGAGAAAGAGAAGGAAGGAAAGGAAAGAGAGAGAGAGAGACTATATAAGACGGAAAACGAAAATTCAGAAATGGAACTTGAGAAAGCTAAACCTCCAAGTGCCTCGCTTTTATGTATTCAAAATATTCTTCTTGAGCTCTGCAGATTAGAATATAAAAGCACTTTTAACGTTCAACTCTTTTTTTTATTATTATTATTTATTCCTTTCAAACTTCAACAGAAATATAAGACATTAAAATGGGTCGTCTAAATTCGATATTCCGTGAAGAGACGTTAAGAATTTTCAGGAATTGTATGTACGCAAATGGTCGTTCTTAATAATTTTGCATTATTGAAGAAAGCTTGACTTTAATTTGTATGAGATTTTTTTCTTAAATAAGGGGAAAAGATTCCATGTAATAGAAATGCCTATTAGCAAGACAAGTTATCGCTCTTTCCAGTATATTTTTATTCTTTGAACAAAATAATATTCACTGCTGAAAATTCGGTCAAACATTATTTTGTGAAGTTTATAATTATAATGTTTTTCTTTCATGCATTTTCTTAATTACTTATAATCCTAATTTAACAACCTTTATATGCTTTTCTAGTGTCTCCGTTGGGTGCTCGCTGGCTTGTAAACAAAGAATTACAAGTTCGACATCCGGTGCAGACAAAAGCGGTTCGCAACGCACTTAATTGTAGGTCCCTTTATTTAGGACATCTTAATTCGACGGAAAGCAAGCCTGTGTATCATAAGATAATAGACATGTCACCCAACGTCATAGACACCTATCATCATCATCTTAGGCTTTTGTATTCACGATCACTTTTCTTTTTAGAGTCTTTGGAATAATTTTGTAAAACAGTTTTTTTGTTTTATCAACGATTTCTCATCAGAGTGTAATAATTTATAATTATATTTAACTTAGATAAGATAATAGAAAAGACGAGTTAGAAAACATACCCTGTGTCCTACTCACTAAATCTTGAAGAGCAGAATTCTGCTCGAATTTAGCGGAATATTTCAGCTTAGGAGAGCGGAAAGAGGGATCACACATTTAGAGCAGATTTTCTGTCGGAGAAAATATGAGAAATTTCCCCTCGAAGAAAGATGGGATCTATGGTAGCTTTTCTCTATGGGAATGCAATCTTTTTAAATGAATAGGCATCCGTCTATTCTAATGATTTTTTCATCTTTTAAACATAAAAACGACGCAAGAAAATGTTGAAGATGTAAAAAGAAAGAAAAGGAAGCATTTATTCAAAAATAGAAAGAAAGAAATGTAATATTGTTTTGAATGAAAAAGAGAAAAATATCGACTTCAGTCGGATTCGAACCTGCTACTTTCCGACTAGTGATGCAACCATCCATCCCCCTAGGTTAGCTGTCCAACTACGAAAGAACACCTTTGAAAAGGTCTCTTTTGTGCCGTCAGGTACTTTAGAACAATGTTCTAAAACTTCCTGTATATATCTTACTTCTGACGTCTTCTGATATGATTTTGACATTGAGAAAAGTTACCAAGTGTTGTATTGTAATCTTTAACTAAATGGGATTAACTTCATAGTAGGCCTTCGTCTTTCGATAACCTTCACGATAACGAATGGCGGAAAACAATTGACTAATACCCATGATGCATTGTGAATCCCTCTAAATAATAGCCATGTCAAGTTTAAAGAATAAATTACATCCGCGAAACATCGGAATCTCATCTAAAAAAATTACATTCTCTGTCAAAACGAGAGTATTACGTTCAAAACCAATCTTTTGGATTGAAGTTTAATAATTTTCGATGAAATCACCTCTCATCGAAAAAAATAGTGAAAATGTCTACTCTTCTCATTTACTGTCTAGCGACTATTGCTGTATCATGCTGGTTTGACCGGAACTGTCTGTTTTCACTAGTGATGTCCAGATCACCCGTCTCTAACCAGATCTGCTGGATATGTGGCACTTACATCGGCGTTTTGCCGATTCCGGATATCCGGGGTTTCGTAACGTAAAAGTACATTTTTCGTGGACGCCCATTTTTCTTAAAAAGTAAATGAAAATAATACAGTTTGCATGATACGCCTACGCCTACGCCTATCAGAAGTAGTGAGGATGTCTTGAAGGCGACGATTATTCAACCAGAGCACTTTGCAGATTTAAACCAATGATTCACAAGTTTTGTTTGTGACGTATACATTGGTTCAGTGTTGTCACATTGTGCAAAACTTCGAATCTAAGGTTAGTGTAAAGCAACGATTTCTAACGATAGATGTCAACACTACCACCGTATATTTCTAACCTATTTTTATCGTTACACGAAATTGCAATGCTGCTCCTATAAAATTCAAGTCTAGAGAGTTCAAAGTTCATAACCAATTCAAGAGTTCTATCCGTGTCGATATTTTTTCTGTTCTTTGTTGAAACAGCTTTATTATTGGATATTCACAACCATCAAGCGATTTCAACAATGAGTAAACCAAATGAAAAAAAAAATCTTGGAATTATTGTGAAGTTTCTTCCCTGAACGTTTTAACTCACTAGGCTTGAATTTGTAGGCATTGTAATTTCGTGCAACGACCAAAAAAAAAAAAAAAAAAAAAAAAAAAAAAAAAAAAATCGTTAGAGGTATAAGCCGTTGTTTCACACAAGCTTTAAATATTCATGAGGGATGAGTCTAATTGTAAGCACTTTACCACTTGAAAAGCATGGGGGCGCCCAGATGTTTATTTAAGGTTTCATCCCGGCATGTCCTGCCGGGACTGGGGAAAATCCTAAAAAAATCTGGGTCAAAATGCTTGTTCTTATTTTTTTTTTTTTAAATAACTTTCACTAATTATATTTTTGATTTGCTCCAAGTTCACCGTATTAAATTTTTGTCACCTAACTAGTTAAATTAATTACCTTTGTTATCAAATAACGAAAGCTCTAATCAATATCTTCTACGGCGGTCATTACACATTTCAAAGCGCCATCTATCGATTTGTAACTAACTAGAATGATTTAAGTCTTAAAAGAGAGAGAGAAAAAAAAGATTAAAAAAAAAATAATAGAACGAGATCTTGTTTCGTTTTCTGTACAACTTTTGGAGCGATATATCTGTTACAAAGCAAGCTAATTTATCACTGTACCAATTAAGCGAACTGACTGCACTAGAAAAATAAAAGCAAAAGCGAGACTATTTCAACAATGAAAACAACGGAGCATTGTTGCTAAGCATAAAGCAAGCGAAATAAAAAAAAATGTTAAGGCCATAAATCAGTTAATCGAGATTCTTGAATATATGAACAAAAATGTTTTTGAATCTTTTGAAAATTGTTTTTCTTCCAGTTTGGATATTAAAGGAATGGAAGCAAATAATACAATAAAAACATATAGAGCAAGTGTTTATCGTAAAAAGGAAAGAAAATGACATGTTTGTTAGAAATTAATTAACAAAGTTTCTGCAGGCTTTCCAACCTCCATTAAAAAAAACTCTACCTTAACTCAAAAGTTTTCAGTGGTAGCCCCAATTTTTTTTTCCCAACAAACTGTCAGATCAAATATTGGTCCTATAAGCAGCCATGCATTGAGAAAAAAACGCCCTTTTCGTTAATTATTTCAACTACTTTCTTTTCGCCTAATTAAATTTATAAAAAGTATTTATGGGGGAAAATAATACGTGTACCAAGGGGCATTTTACCTCGATGGTAACAGAATAAAAAACATACTTGATTCATCGTTGACAGTAGCGTAGCTAGAATTTTCGGGACCACTTGCATGGAACCCTTCGGCTCCTTTTCCTAGCTTCCTTCTAGCAGCTTGTCCAACATGCAATTTCAGCATTTTTTTTTTCCAATTAAAAAATACACCAACTGTATTGACCAGTATTGCCAACCATTTTTCTGTCAAGTCCCTACCGACTAAGAAAATTGTCCCTAATATTAATCAAATGTCCCTATTTCCATGTACGTGTACCATGGCTACCGTTATCGATCAATGTCGATAGCTTTCATTAGAGAAAATGCTAAACGAATAAAAAGCTAAAATATTCTAAACTTTAACAGAATTTCAAAGTCCGTCCTTACTTTCGTGAAATATTTCTAAATATCCCTATAAGTAGGGACATGTCCCTACGGTTGGCAACACTGCTTCTTTCACAGACCGAGTTAAAATTTCCGTTCAATCATAAAAATTCCTTTACTTGTTCCTACAATGAGAAAGTTTGAAAATCGAACTTTAAGCGCTCTTGTAATGATTACTGTGTTTGCCATGTCTAAGTATTTTTTTTATTTATTTGTATGTCGCCTGTAGGGTCCTTGATACCCGGTCCCACTACACTGGGGCTCGCGGCATTGTAGTTACGCTCCTGTTCGTGGCGTCGTTATATTGAGTAGAATCAGTTTGAAATTTATGTTGAAGTCCTTTTTTACACAACAAAGAGCGCCAAATGTTAATTATTGAAAAATTACTAAATATTTACATTACTTGGCTTTAATACACATAAACTACAGCTGCATGCTTACGTACATAGTACAGTCAGGTTCATAAAGATTGGCCGACGAGTACACTTCAAAGTCCTATATGTTGCACAATGCCACAACGCCTAAACTAAATTTGTTTTAGGACTAAAATAATCATTCGATATCGCATGCTTGCCACAAGTATAAGCTCAATGTTGCCAGATTTGGTCATTTACTATGAATCTCAGTGTACATGAGAGAAATGGACGAAGACGTCAGTCCTACTGTCGCGACCAAGCGGGAGGCGTTTTGCTTTCTTCTTTCTTCTTGTTGAGAGCGACAAACAATTTGAAGAGATTCCAAGAAATTTGACTGTTTTTCCTGGAATAAAGTATTTTCTAGAAGTGATTTGAAATTTAAAGGAGTTTCGTGGGATCTTGTGACGTTTTAAAAGCTTGATAGCTACCAATACTTAGTTCTGGTCTGAAATCAGAAGTTCAATTTTTAAGATTGAAGTATATTCTTTATTTGCTTATATAGGTTTTATAAATTTGGAGCTTGTGAGCTAGAAGTAAGATATTTGGGCTTTAAAAATAGTTTCTATCTTTGAATAGTTTGTATTAGCAGTTCAGGATGATGTTTTAGGTCAGGAGTTTTGCCTTTTGAGTGTATATTCTAGATAAACGAATTTTGGTGTGGGTTGGAATTTTGGAAAGGCAAAATTATAGGCCAGACGAAAGTCACCGTGGCTTCTGAGAAGGTGACTTATGAACTGCAGACAGGCTTCGGTGGTGACGATGACGGTGTTACTACGTTTCGTTGGGAGAGCTGCACCTCTACAGCTCTGGTGGAGATGTTTCGGAGAAGCCTTCGACAACCGGCGACAGAGTACTTCGGAGGGACCAGACACGGTTACCAGGTTTCTTTAGTTAAGAGTAGTTGAGGAATTTTTGCTCTTCTGTAGGAATTACCAAGATAGGTTTTTAGGGAAGGTAGAAGGATTCGTCCGAGGATTCGGGTGATACAGGAGGCGATTCACAGCGCCAAGCAGAAGGAATCGCCTTTGTGGTTGAGAGAGATGGGATACGATTCACAGCGCGAAGCAGAAGGAATCGCTTTTAGGTTTGAGAGAGATGGGATACGATTCACAGCGCGAAGCAGAAGGAATCGTTCGTATTAAGGTGAGGAGTGTCTGGTGAGGACTGGTCTCTGAACTCTCTGGTCTCAGAGTCCATCTTTTATACTCCATCTTCCCCGTAGTTTACGAGATTCTCGGAGAAGAACGAGAACTCTCCAAGGCGGAGTTAAATTGTCCCTGTTTCTTCGATTATCCAATAATTTGGCAACTAGGCGGATACCATTCTTAATCGTGAAGATTTGATAGGTAGTGACGTCATAGAGACAGTCCTTAGTCAGCTGGACGTAAGTCTCAGCACGTTCCATTTTGCCGAAGGGCTCGATGTAGCTGAGTCTGTAGTGGGGATAATAGCTCTTCTCGTGACTTGCGCATGCGTACATACTTATGGTTCGTTACTGCAAAGAGAGGAGAAGCCGGAAAACTCACACTCCAGATGAGTCAACTCGTGGTCATTGGCGAATCCTTAAAGAGTAGTGGGGAATGATTGTCCTCTTCTTGGAGGTCTCTTCCATTGGCCTGAATTTGCCTTAGGCAGGAGAAGGAGAAGTTTTTGTTCGTGGGAAAATAGGACAGGTGTTTGGGTAGTTACGTAGTGTGCATACTTATTAGGTTTCATAGCCCTATCCTTACTTGTAGCTTTGACAATTTTAGGACATGTCAGAAATACACAAAGAACACAATATATATATAATTGCACTATATCAAGTTAATCTTACTTTCTAAAATTAGTTACAGTCAAAAGAACAAAACATGGTCGAAAAGAAAGAGAACAGAATACAAGCTTTTGTAAAGAAAACACTTGGAAAATTACGAACGTGGTATCTGTTACATCTTACACAAAAGGTCTTGTTCAGATACCATACAGAAACGCACGAAGTTAGGGGATACAAATAAAGAAAGTTAGTTGGACATGTTTTTGAAGTAGGTGGTAGCATACAAATCACCCTTTTACTTCTCTTGTTGAATTTTATACCAAAAACGTTTATGTCTAAAAGAAACAATATAAATCTTATCAATCTATCGTTGGTTATACGCAAGTTATAACTTGGGATTCTTTTTCTCTATATATTCTATCTATACTTGTATCTAAAAACTTATACTAAGAGAAAAGGCAATATAAAGGATAAAAATACAATACAGACAAGTTATACTTTCCTCCCTCTTTGACAGACAAAAATGAAAGGAGCAAAAAAAAAAAAAGAAAGGAGATCTAAATCGCTTTTCTTACCAGTCCCAGAGTCTAACAGCAGGTGAGAGTTATTTATGACTTTTTCCCGAGGGTCGCTTGTTCCTTACTCCAAAGAAGAAAAAGTTAAAAGAGCAAAATAGTTCTTGGCTGTTGGTTTCGCATATCTATAGTTTACATTTAAAAGTTTTATTTAAAATCAAAGATCCAATTTAATTATAGGTAATGCAAAAAGAAAAAAAAAGAAATAAAAAAA
>JAGDQP010018503.1:0-36441 GCA_022664845.1 Lepisma saccharinum | reverse complement strand
AAGCTTCCTTAATGACAACTCGATTTTTAGATTGCGTTAGACCAACTGACATATATATTTCTTTTGTCTTTCTATACAATTCAAACCCGAAATAAATGCAGATATGTTATATTTTAATTGTTATCTGAATGAATTCTGACGCATGGTATGTAGCAATAATTAATACAATTATTTGCTTTTAAACATTTTCTTTTTTATGCTGATTGCAGTTATAACACATTGAAATTACCGCGTTTACTTTTAGTCAAGTGGTTAGCAAGTATTTCGCGAAAAGCGGGTTTTGTAATAATTAGAAAAAATAGGAAACGTCATTAGTTGGCATTATTTCTAATTACTTAAGCATTAGTAGTTTATGTTTTTTTTTTCAAATATCACTATATTGAATTCTCAAAAATTAACTATAAATAAAATATTAGCAACAATTAGAATAAAATTGATTTCTATGGACAATTATGAATTACGCTTGTTCCGATGTGCGATTAGGACGACATCTAGAAACTGTACCATAATTAGAAACCAAAATCCTCTTTTCCTAGTTATTAGTTTTAGATATGGTTTATCAATTAAAATCATCAATCCTGATACATATATTATCTGTATTTTTCTTTCAAGTATCAAATCATGAAACTAAAACGATATTCGTTTTGTGAAGTGCTGACCATATCTCCATTTTCGTGACCGATCTTTTTGCTGAATGATTTCTTCCCGTTCTTTTTTTCTTCTCTTTCCACTTTTCGTGATAGAGCTTTGAGGATGTGTATGAGCGTGTGTGGCCTGGAAATGACTCACAGAAAGAAGAGAAGAAGAAGAAGAAGAATCAATAAATAAATGACAGGCGAAAATCGTTGATAGTGTGCTTAGCTATTTCCTTTTCTAGTCTTCTTTTACTTTCTGGACGTTCCCTCCTTCTTAATGTTATCTTCTTGGAAATCCAAGCATTCTTCAAGTTTAACTTCCTACGTTCTTCAAAATGTCTTCACGCTGTTATAAATCTGTCAGACAAAAAGATATCTATTATTTTGTTCTGGTCGGAGATTTACTGTCAAGTTCCAAACGAAATATTATTAAACACAGAATTTCATATGTGGTATTATATTTTCTATTCTTTCCTATTTCATTTATGCTCGTGTTATCAATTACAGTTAAAAATATCACAGGAAAATATGCGCAAGTTTCGTCTATTCTCCAGTTGATTGCCGCGCTGGCAATCCGATTACCGATATTTCGTTTTTTGGAAAACTTGGTTCGTAAGTCGGTCTTTATTCAAAATATAAATTAGTGGCTTAAATACGCAATACATTCATCCTATAATTATTACTCTAATATAAAAAATAGATTTAATTCTTTTAACAATAATGAATTCTTTATTGGTCCGTCGATCTCATTTTACATTAGTTATTAGGCCATTTTATATAAAAATATTCGAAATTAATTTTAAATTTCCGTATGTGATAAATATATAAAAGGGAAAAGAATATATTACTCATAATTTAGTGTTATACGTCTGCTGTTTTCAAAATATTACCTTCAAAAATTACCGCCATCCTAAATTTATGTTGTGTAAACATAAAATTTATGTCAATTTGTGGGGGATTGATTTATTGATTTTATTCTTTCCTTATTCAAAACTTGAATATAAATCTTTTTTCTCTTCATGAAAAAAAAAGCAAAGGCAACAGTCAAATCTCGGCCTCGTTGTCGTATTTGAAATTTGTTCCGACGGAACATGTATCTTTTGGACAAATTATTCCTGTCTTCGTATAAATAATTAATTTAGTCAGTTAGCCGCGTTTAAGAATCTCTTGTAAAACACAGTATTATAAATTAAAGGAGTTATATGCCGTATTTAAGACTTCTTTGTCGATATTAACGTAATGGGACAGATTTTCCCTAATCGATCCATTTCTTCAACGTTATCTGAGTATATTTAGGAACAAATATAATCTATAGATGTCCCAGGATCGTTATGCATAACCTACTCGCATCTTTCATTGTAAATACTTGAAAGAAGAGCCAACCATCTAGTTTAAATTTTATATTTAAGATTTAGTCAACTATAATTCTTGACAAAACCGATAAGTAAATTATACGTAAAATTTTAGTCAGTTATATTTGAGTTAACTTACAATTATTTGATACAAAATGTTGTTATAAATTACCCATTACTGAGTTTGTTATAAATAATTTCGTGTGTGTTTAGTTTTATTGTGTCTTGTACGTAAATTGTACACATATACAGACAATTTATATTTGAATATAGAACACCTGTTATAATATAGACGAATTTTTTTTTTTTAAACCGTGAAGGTACATTAAAAACGGAATATATTAATTCGGGCGCAGATTTACGTTGAAACCAGGAAGAGCGCGCGTTTACATTAAATAAGTTTTCCATTACATTATAGAAATCGTGTTTTGAAGTTGTTAAACATTCTTATAATTAATTTATGAATACATAAAACGTTTTATTTTCTCTAGAATATAATTTATTTTACTATATGTGATATACAAGAATATTCTCCACATTTACGTAGCTCATTTTGCGATGCGGCCATTGTTGGATGATTTCGCCATATTTTGTACGATTTTACAAAAGACATGTTCTTCCCGCTACTACAAGCAAAGATAATTGTGGTAATAAAATACAACTATTTTTACAAAATGTCTTTCATAACTAATGTTAAACATTATTTGTAAAAAAAACATACATTCATGTAATTTTACATCTTAAAACTTATAAAAATTATTCAAATAATTTCTTCGTTTATTTAACCGATATAAAACTATTCTGTGGGTTTGAAAGATCTTCGAAAATTAAAATAAATAATTCATATTCATCGCTAATATTATAAACCGAAAGTAATTACATATGAAACTAAGCAGTGGTACACGTTGAAGAATTAATTGCCACTGATATAATCTTAGGAAATTTATATTAGTAATTTTCTCATATATACATATTAAATTTGCATAAGATAAAATTTAAGTGAATAATGTGAACTCAATTGAAATCATGTTAATAATAATAAATTTTAATAACAAGAAGAATTGTGGAAATTAATATTCTGTTGGATACTAAATTGAATTAGTAACCGTATAATAAATCTTAGTGTGCTTGCAATAGTTTTTCATTACTATTAGATAATTAAATTTCACAAACAAACTTAGAGAAAAGAAATGTTATAATAATTAGTACGGAATCATAAACTGCTTATACAAAATTACAGACTTAAGTGAAACACTGTATTGATATGAATGTGTGATTAATTGATCAATATATTCGCGAATTTCTTTTTGTATTTTTATACGCGTCTCGCTGGAGTGCGGGAAAGTCGTGCTTAAATATATTAACCAGCGTCGAGCAGCTCTTAACAGCCTCTTAACGCAAACGGAAGACGACTTTGCGGTAAACCCCGTCGTTCTTAAAATACAGTCATAAATGAATGCGTTATCACTCGTTGAATGAAACGAAAACTTTTAAGCATTAACATACAACATTAATTATTATATTTAATGAAAAACTTGAAGTCTTTGGAATAAGAACATTATTATCATTTGGTACTGTTAATACTTGAGAATTCTTTATCCAGAAAAGTAAACCCTTTTATTATTCTATGAGTGGATCAATATTGATTAATCGCAGCTCGTTTGTTGACGGAGTCAAGTAAACAATAATAAAAGAGTTGGTATGTTTAGCGAATTAGTTACGTCAAACAAAATCATGTATTTAAGTTTAGCGCATACAAGATGAGAGATATTTTAAATAATTTTTACTAAATAACACGTTTTACGAAAGAAGGTAGATGTTTAAATCAATTGTTCTCGGATCGACAATATCTAACAAAATATTGTTTTGTATAAAATAAATCATACAATGATTCAAAATGTGTTAATGTAATTAGCAATTGGACACATAGGTTGAATAAATTGATTAGTTTCTACTTTTATTGATCAGTTTTACTTGTCTAAACATTTTAGGCACATCTGTTTATTATGATTATGCTTTCCCGTAGTTTATAAAACTAATAACGCTTTTTTAATTATTAAAAATTTACATCAACTCTAAATATAGTAATAAATACGGAATTTCTTCAAGTGTTTGTCCATTCTACAGAGTTTTAGAATATAGTACGAATATTTGATGAGTTCTTTATTCTATTAATGTTCTTATTTAGACAACTTAAAAAGCAACAGCGATATATTACAATATTTTAGTAAAAATGTGTAAATATATTTTTTCAAATGTTTTCAGTAAGTTTGCATGTTACAAATTTCTGTTCTAATACTAACGTTTTATCCGATTTATGAAAAGATCAGTATTAGTTCGTAATATTAGAATCTATATTAACAGTGTAAAATTATATAGAATGTGCTCATAGGAGAAGAATGCTATTATAAGACATGATTTACTCTATTTTACTTATAGCTCGTAGTAAATACGTAATTAATACTAACTATACAAATTACAAACGTTTAGTTTTGCACCATAGATGTCAGTCATCCCACTTATATCATCTAAAACAATTCTGTTTTAAAATAACAGTTGTTTTTTAAATTGTATTACCTTTTTCTAGTAGTGGTTTTTTTGTCTGTTCCTAGTTTAACGATTGTCCAAACTTTGTGCAGTATTTAACGTTTTAGTAGTCAGAATAATAACTTTGTATAGGAGATTTATGGAGGACTGTAGTATACTTATTACAACAGTTAAATGGTATTTAATGTAAGAAACGTTTTGCATTTCTTATGCCCTTTAAATTGCATTTACGTAATTATTTTGTTGCATCTTATAACAAAACTTGAGCTTAAATTGCATGGTTAAATACACTATGTTTACATACTATATCTTAAAAATCTGTTGATAAGTATAAAGATAAATGCCTATAAAACATTTACTGCTAATTTTATTTGGGTTTTCCGCAATTTTTGCTGAAGCTTTTACAAAGTATTTTATCGCCGCATCCGCCGATATAATCAGAAACGGCATGACGTAATATCGTAATAACGTCATCAAAGATGGAAATTCATCATAAAAGCTTAAAGTTTCATTTTCGTATAAAACTTCATGGTTTGATTGTAGTAATCAGAAGATTCAATATAGGGCGTCAAAATCAAAATAACACATAAAATGAGTAAAGAAATAATTAAATGAGGGTATTAAGGCTTCAATAACAAATTTATTATCAATAAGGCTACTAAATATTTTATAGCAGATACCGTAGAATCGTTGTACTTACATTAGCTTACAATTTAATGGAAAATGTTAATATTTGTGTCGAAGATTGGAATTAAAACATAACAGCGTACGGCCGTTCTCTTCACTAATTTCAATAAGAATTGCCTAGAAACAAATTAATGCGTTATTTCCTAGGATAATTTGATGAGATGATTATTTTTCATAAACATTCTAATACAAAATTTAAATCAATTCTAGAGATTATGCTATATGTTTTTTGTTTCATCATATATATTAACGCAATCTCTCGAAAACCATAGTTTAATGTAAGTTATTTTAATACTGCGTAATTTGATTTTCAACGCTGCGCCACTAATGATATACAGTATTAAGTAATGCTTATTACTCTTAAATACAATTAATACTAAAGAATAAATAGATTTAAATACGGGAAGATCGCGTGTGCAAATTTTGTAGCAAACTGCTGCACTACAATTGCATAAAAATATAGTTGATTTTGCGTGTCTAAATGATTTTTAGGGCGGTAAATTTAGTACGCATAAAATTTATATCTTTAATATGTCACAAATTCGTCTATAAAGCATAGTTACTCAGCCCTCTTGGCCCGTGATTAACGTTTTGTATATCGGAGAGGGGCGTTGGTTTGAATCTCGGTGCCGTATCCCTAATAAGTTGCATGTATTTCAACAGTCGAATGTCTAGATTGTGTCTTAACTTAAAACGTGGGCTATCTTTTCCTTTCTTACCACAGAGAGAGTGCTCACAATGGGATATCATCGCTAAATGTGATGGGCTTAGACCATAGATCAACTCAGTGATTAAACTCTATTCATTTATTTTAGAATTGTGTGTCCGTACTCCTTTCCTTCTGGTTTACAACTTTGACAGATCCGGGAGGCGGGGGTAGGAAATCGTTCGTAAAATTTCTATTACTTAGAAGGGAAGAGAGAGGTTCTACACTTTCGTTACGTACGATTCATCTAGTTTAGTTATGTAAATAATGAGTAATCCAAATGAAATCGGAACATACAATCAATATTGAAAAGAAAGACATGTCGGATAGACTTAACCGAAATTTTTGTCTTTTAGCGAAATTAATTTAATTCTCGCTCATTTTCAAGCTTCATTTCATTCAATATCAAAAGCTTTCACAACAGTACGCCAGTACGTTACCCTTACTGCATGTTACTCGAGTGAATAGATATTTTTATAAAGTTACCTTATTTTCTTATTGCAGAACACGAGTTCAATATATAAGAATAATTAATTGTAATTGAATGCAAATCTATCTTTAGTTGGAGAAGAAAATCTTTCGAAATGCAAATATAGGGCACCAAGTACTTCTTATAGCGATATGGGTCAACTCAATTATTATTGATTTGTTATTCTCCTAATTAATTTTACTTGTAATACGGTTACAGCCTGTTTTTGAAGCAAAATCCTGCGATTCATCTGCTGCGGAAGTCCGATAGAGTAATAAGGAGAAGGTACATCCATATCAATTTGCAGTGAATGCTAGTCTTTGAATCTCCACTTTGCATTCGATTTAAACCCGAGTTTGGTTCGGATCTCATATTAATTGTTGTTCCTGTCCGTAGAAACTACTTTTAAGTAATTAAGATCAAAATAACTTTAATGAAAAAAAAAAACATAAATTGTCTTGTTATTATTTTCTGGTTATTTCAAAACTCCTTTATCATACACTGTAAAACAAGGTTTCATAAAATTGAAATAGTTTTTTTTATCTGTGTACCGAGAATCTTTTTTTTTTTAGAAATATAAGCATTTTCATTTAATTGAGAACATACCGGTTTGGAATTGAAATCACTCATATTATGTCCGAATTGACATGTTCTCATTTTCCGTTGGATGCGAATGTTGATGCAGTAGTCGCCCTCTTAACCGGCCACTACGCGACCGGACCTGCTCGGATAACGAAATGACCGGTTAAACCAAGTTTATGGAACACAGTATACAGTACTTCACATAAGTTACAGTAACGCTCACATAGCTTGTATTTCTTTTAGCTAAATAATTGTAAAAACAACACATGAAGGAAAGAAAAATGTAGATAAAATCAATAATTTTCTTCCTAGGTTGAGCGAGCGGTTAAACTGACGGTTAAGAGGGCGTCTACTCTATTTCATTTCTAAGAAAATTGTATCGCAGTGCACAGATGATATCATTTTTTCAATTGTTAAGAAACTATTTTAAAGGGCTAGTTCCTATACTCATTTCAACACTTTAAAAACACTTTCTTTTGTTCGTGAAGATAATTATTATTTGGACTAAAAAGGTAAAACTATTCCCTGTGCGATACGCTCGCACCGTGAATGGCGCATGGAGGATGTGGAGGTAGCGCTTCACATTTTCTTGACTTACTGTACTAAGTGAGGTAGGGTGGTCAGTCCCACGCTCGACCGCCTTTACCTTCCCAAGGTGCCCAGGAGTACGAAGGACACTCGGGTACTTAATTTGATAGGAGGCTGAGTGCACCTCAGAGCGCCAGGCATGGGAACACTGCAAGAAAAGTCTCCAGCGTCCTGGCCGGGAATTGAACCCGGTCTGCCCGATTCGTAGTCAGGATTAGATGAAACCAAAGCGCTCTTGAATGTTCTAGAAATATTCTCAGTAACGTATTTTAGTCCTGCGCGCGTAATGGTATTTCAAACCAACTACCCGGTATGTGTACCGAGTAAAGTGCATCTCGACCAAATGACCATTGTATTAGTTTGTAGAGCGTTCGATTCGCATTTGGAAACCCTTCGGTTCGCGCCTCGCTGTTGCTCATCCACTCGAATATTTTTTAAATTTAGGTTTTTCTCTCAGTCACGCCAAGTTAATATCGAGAAAGTACCTGGAGAACGCCTTTTCCATATCTCTCTAAATTGTTGACGCTTGTAAATGATACTGAAAGTTATCTTGTACCAATAAATAAGTAAATAAAAAAAAATGTTAAAGATTCACGCTTGTAAGAAAAGCTTTACGCTCTTCACACATAAGAATTATTTTCTCTTGGTTAAGAAATATTCCCTTTAGTATATTTAATGACAAATTCTTTTAAACAAATTTAGGACTCTTCATTACAAATGATGCAACCGTTTCAGATTTGTTATGACTTACTATGCTTCTTCGTTAATATGTATTCTAAATGTTTCTCTTTCCTCACTCGCTCTGACTTTAGTTACACCGCTAAACACTTTGCGTGAGTTTAGTCCAATATTGCTCCTCTCCTATGCACTATATCTCGCAAGTTTTCTCACTACTTTGTACACAAGAAATATTTTCCGTTCTCCTATAAACTAATGTTTCTAATCCTATCTTGTATTACTCCTTTGTACATAGTCCAAATTACGTTCCACGTAAACGTAATGCAATATATTTTTTCTCTATTTTTCTTGATTTAATCCATATTTGTTAATCGGAACACGGAGAAGACGTTTTCTTCATTGTCAGTAACATCTATTTCGAAACATCTCTGCTTATTACTTTATAAATATATGCATTCTAGTGGCTTGATTAATTAGCTGTTGTACAGTTCCCATAATTTAAATAATGCATAAATGTCTCCTATCAAGAAAAAAAACCCAGCTGATTAAGTATGGAGTTTATGGATCAAAAAGTAAGTTATCGGTTTTCTGAGTAATCGTTTTAAAACATACACACTTTGTTTCTTTGCAATTTAGTGTTTAACAATTTCTCCATCTCTTTTCGCAATAATCATTCGGACTACAAAAATGTTAATTTATTTATGTTTGAGAACATTGTTGTAACATTATTGTGTTACAGCATATCCCGTTATTTTGATCAGTCCTCCCAAGAATGGACGTTTCGCAAGTCTCTTGTCAAATAGTAAATAAAAATAAACATCCTCTACTGGATTGACACTCCGTATATTTCATATCCCGTTATTTTAATCACTACTCTCGAAGATTGACACTGCGTATATCTTCTGTTTTGTTATTTTAATCACTCCTTACCATGATTGACACTACGTAACTTTTTTGTTCCGCTAATTTAATCACTCCTCACCAAGATTGACACTACTTCATAAAATCATATAGACCTGACTAGTATGCCCTATTGCTACATGCATAAGGACGGGTGAGCATGCCGGCCAATGGCAAAAGTTTGCTAAAACCGGACGTTTTAAGTTTTGGAAAAAAATTATACGTTCAGTTACTGTAGGGAAGTGTCGTATGCACATTTCGATTTCTTTAATCGAGCAGGGTTTTAGAACCGTTCGTTCTGATTGGTTATGATCTAAGACAGACAGACACGCAAAACTGAAAGTGCTACTAAAAATGAATGCCTTAGTTTGAAAGTGAAAGACGCTTTTCTTGAGATTGGGAAAACTTTTATTAATTTATTTACTTTGAATGTGGTTGCATTAAAGTATTAAAGTTTCATATCAGTTCTTTACCTCAAGTATATATAATTAGCTTGGCGCTCCATGAAAATAGTAGGATTTATTATCTCATTTACGTATATTAAAAATTATAATATATAGTATATAAATAAGTCGCTTTTCTTATATTCATTATATATTTATTAATTATAACCCGGTCGTTTCTTTACCCTTCCTTCTAACACCCTCAAGGATTGTTGTTTGATGTTAAGTTACAATTCTCATTATAAAAAAACGTTATTATATTGTTGTATAAATTCTACAGGTATGAAAATAATATACGTCTACATATATGTTATTGTTTTGAATTTAAAATTCTTTATTGTCCTGGGCAGATTGTTATGCCCGTCTTTCTGCTGTCATAAACTCCTTAAAAGTACCTTCCACCTGTCACTAAGTGCAAACCCATCTTCTTTATTCATTGTTTTATTACGTCATTCAATTTCACCGATTCGTGAACCACTCCGTTGTGTATTATGTTTTCAAAATGTATTCAAATCATTAACAATTAATATATTGTCATACCGGTAGAATTTATACAGCAGTGTAATAACGTTTTTATTCATAATGAGAATTGTAGTTTAATACATAACAAGAATCACTGAGGATGCCAACAGGAGTGCTAACGGTCGCCAGGTTCTAATTAGATATAAATAGACAGCGAATACCCGATAAAGGGCTGTATTGATAAAATGTTAGACATACGTTGTGAAGATCCTGAAACACGTAAAGTACATATACCTTGAGTAAAGGTAAATTAATAGAATTGATTGCATCTTATCTTTAACTAAGAACATTAGCTTATAGTATACTCAGATTCACTTACAAATGTCCGATGTAAAATTTTTTTTCGTTGTCCGAAAGACGCGCCATGTGGCAACGCGAACTAATACGCATAACATATGGGAACGTTTATTATCAATTTATATCGAATATGGGATTGATGTTGCCAAATTGTACAAATTAAAAATATACATAGCGGTCATTTTCTGAGTCACAGTGTACAATAAATTTTAACAATTTTGTTTGAGCGTTCTAATTTAATTTGTAAAGATCATATATAGCATTAATAGAAATGAAAGATTGTGCTATTTGAAATTAACTTAAAACTACTTGATAATGGTTTGATAGCAATCAAGAATGTGCAGTTTAATGAGACTAATGAAAAAACGGGTCTTGTTATTCATTTGTTTTGGTTGGGTTACACGAAGCGAATTCTACAATACTACAGCTTGAAAATTAAATTCTACAATACTACAGCTGAGGCATTACAAAAATGTTATCATTACAAAAATATTTAACCTAAAAAGCTGCAGGAATATTGTACATATATTTCTGAGATATTGAGTTCGTACTCGATGTCATTTCCTTCCGTGAGGTATTTGTAATGAAAGGCTGTGAAGGGATTTTATCGCTTTGAGGGAGGTTAAACTCGTTCCTAAAAGTAAACTTCCTCCGAATTGAAAACAATTTAATTAAGACTGCGTTTAGTACATTCTCAAATATGAGAAACAATCGAATATTATATTTCGCTTGTCGTACACATTGGTTGTTCTAATATTTAGATATGCATGCGCATTCCGTTTCTAAGAAATATGTATACAAGAATAAAAATAACGTTTTCGTAATTTTACAAATGAATCACTTACTTTACTGACGCAAATGGAATATTATTACTTAAAAAATTATTTACCCTAAATTAAAAATTGGATTTCTAATTTAGTAGCATGTAAAACATTCAAACTGACTTTAAACAATAAAAATTAAATGTTGACGTCTTCTAAAAATTACAACAGAATGCAGTGTTCTGTTGGTTGCAAATTTCCATTATAATGAGTTTTGGCAGCTACAAAAAAATTACGTTTGTATTAACAGCAGCAGCACGAGCGTACAGTAATTAATGAATTCTGTACGATTATTCAATTCTAATATGAATTTTTGGTCGTTTATTACATTAGATAATAGGCGCAATGCTTATTACAGTTACTCACGTACTTTCGAACGAATTTCATTTCCATTTTTCGCCTATTTCAGGGAAAATTCCTTTATGTAGTAATGCAAGAAAGTATATAAAATTCAGTACATGAATCAGTTCCATTGCAACATCTAACAAGAGATCAATTCCTTTGCTTTTCTCTAATAAGCAGATAAAAAGAGCCTGATAATTTCGAATCAGTCTCACTGGTGGTCAAAAAGGACTAAATTTTCATCAAAGAACACCTGAGACATCTATCAATCCTTTAAATAGTGTTAACAAAGCATTGGGGGCAATTCTTATCAACATTACCGGTGTACAAAACTACGTTCCAAAACAAATCACACCGGCTTTGTACTGGCCAAATGAATATGTACGCCCTAAACCTTTATACACTTTCTGTTTGTTTTCTACGCGTTATTTCTAAAAGAAAATACTATATTTGTGCTTAGGATTTGTAAGTAGTATGTACACTTATCCTCAGATATGGTCGGTCACTTATTGTTTGCACCTTCTAATCTATAACAAGAAAAGTTACAGGTTTACATATTTCCTCCCTAACTCGGTAAAGCAATAATTTATCAGCAAGAAGGCTTTTTTTCTCCTTCCACAGGCTACGAAATGTTATTATTGATATACTCTTGTGTGAAGAAAGCGTATGCTGCTATTCTACACAAGGGAAGAAGAGTTAAAGGGTATTCATAAATGAAATGGTGTACAACCAGGATAAAATCTTAAGTCGTTTCAGGTGTGAAAAAGATGTTTTTATAAACTAATCGAAGCCCACATTTTCATTTATATTAATATACGAATATAATTCATGAGTGTATTCCGTAAAAGTATATACGATTTAATGGGTCATAGAATTGTGAGCCATGTAGGGTAGAAATTGTCTTATAAAGGAAATGGGGTTGAATTACATCAGATTCAGTTCAATGTCAATAATGGATATCTAGCAATTGATCAACGAACATAGTCAACTTACCTTTACTCTCAGACTGACATACATTTCAAAACTACAATAACAACTAAATATCGCGTGATTAGCTGCATTTAGTTTACCTACTTAATTTTTATCCCTGAAGATAGGAGTTAAGATATTAATTTTTCACTTGACTGGAGATTTTAGAAAAAATTATGTTAGTACAAATCGCCAATAAAACATAATTTCTTAATTGTCTTAACATTGATCGGCACTACTTTCTTCATCGAGTGGTTGCTGTCCGTTGCGAATGTCGAATAAGACCGGGAAAACTTGCACTTTTTTCTCACGGACAGTCGCGGACTTCGCATAGGACTGGAAAAGTGCGCGATTTTTTACGGTTTTTCTTGGATTGGGGCGGTAGGCTGTTATTTCACGGTTGGTCAACAACTTTGCATAGGACTGAGTAGGTGTTCGTTATGTTTTTACGGTCTGTCATAAATTGGGGGAAGCAGGCAATCGTTTTACGGTCGATCGGGGGCTTTGGATAGGTGCGTAATCTACGGGCGATTGCTAGCTGCGAATACAACTGGGCCAGCAGGTATGTTCGGGTTTTCTGCCGCCCATCTTAATTGAAGGGTTTCGGAAGAAAACGGAGTAAGTCCATTTCTAGGGATTTTGCGCTGTATAGCTCATTCTATTTGGGAAGATTGGAGCACCAAAACTGTCAAAGAACGAAGGAAAAACTCATAAATGAGCACAAGAAGCCATACTACATATTTGTTTAGCAGTTTAAACTTTTAGAGATGAAGGAACTACAACTTGATATTCTCAATAGGCTTCTTTTGTGACTTACGCTGTTTTCTCCCGATACTCTCCACTTATGCTCTAGAAGCGTTTCCTTCAGTTTCATCAGTTGGATGGTACCTAAATTGATTCAGAAGTACTTTCTCATCCGTGTCTCAACAAATGTTTGCGAAGAAACATCGTTCCTCAAGCATCTAACTTTCTTTCTTTCTTTCTTTCTTTTCTTCCTCATAATATGTTATTTACATAAATAAATCTATCATATACTAATTTGTCAGAGAAGAATATTTGTAATATTTCTTAATAATGATGTTCCTTAAGTATTTATTTACTTCTAACATCTCTAATGTTGTCACCTAAACTTCTTGATGATGCAGCTATGCCGAAAATATGTTTCAAAATGTAGTCCAAGAAATATAGATTACTTTACACTGTGTACAGTAAAAAACGGCTTCTTAAAATCGAAAAAGAAATAGTTCCTATCATGTGCACGAAGAAACATTTTTTTTTTAGAAATGCGATATCATCATTCGATTTAATAGGAAATGAGAAAATGTCGGTTTTGAAATAAGATCACTGGTCTTATTTCCAAATTGCTATGATCTCAGTTTCAGTTCGTTGAGAATCCTGATACATCATTTGTAAGAACATCGTTTCTCTGTGTATGTGATAAGACCAAGTATGTTTCCCAATTTTAAGAAACCATTTTTACCGTATTTTTGTATTATTTTTTTCATTTGAAGGAGGGAAAGGGGATATCCTGATTAGGTTTGATATCGGGAATTCTTAAATGGTTTTGAATTCTTGAGCTAGACTCAGTAACAAACTTTTCCCTCCTACAAATAATACTTTTATTTCAATATGTAGAGAAATAAATGAATGAATTACATAAAATTGATCTAATTTATATATCCTTAGTCATCTATCTATGTACACTGTAAAACAAAAGTGCATGTACTTCTTTCCCAGTGTAAAAGCACCTTTTACATACATCACATGAACCAATTTTCGAAAACTTTTGTGCATTTTAATGTCCAAACGTTTACACACGTATTGCGATAAAATAACGCGTGTACAAGAACTGCAAACATCGGTAGTTCTTGTATTGTTGTTCGTAGGTTTTGTACGCTTTCATTTAATATCCTTTCGTAAATTTATTAAAATGAATAAAGGAATATTACTACAATCGTTTTTAGACGGACATTTATAAGTTTAAGTGTACCAATTACCGGTTTTTGGTAGCCTATGAAGGAGAAAAGAAAACGTTACCGGAAACGGAGTTCGAACTCGAATCATATCGATGATACGGTAGTGCCTTAACCAATCGCACTACTAAAAATACTGTAAACTCGTCACTTTTCTCGTCATATAATAAGTTCGATGCGAACGTAGGTTAACAATATAATAATAGGAACAAAGTATTTCTAGTGGCATATTATAAACGAAATGTGTAAAGGCATTCTTTGGAATATGTTATTGTAAAAGTGCGAGGAAGTGTTTTAAAAAAGTCGTCTGGAAATACAGTAAACAAAATCTCAAAACTCAACTTGATGAAAACCCGATAAAAATCCTCATATTTCCTTCCAAATTACTTATAATTTTTAGTACAAAATGAATTTGAGGAAAGATAAGTACAAACATTGTAAAATTAAGTCTATCTGTATTGTGTATCTATATTTGTGTGTATACGGACGTTTGCGTTTTGGTATTCTATGGGAGGAAAACGAAGACTATATTCCATCTTGCTTGGAAAGTCGAATGAAAAGAGATCGTTTGGAAGACCGAGACGGCGTTGGGAGGACAATATTATAAGGGATCTTCGAGAAGTAGGTGTTTGCGATCAAAACTGGCTTGATTCTGCCAGGTTAGACTCCTGTGGCAAACGTTTGTTACTGCGGCGATGAACTTGCAAATTCTGAATGCCATAGAGTAACTAAGTAAGTAACTTTTTGTGAGTTTCGGTGTTAAATTCACATTTTTATAAGATACATGCAACATCTTTGAACTGTTTGACGCTTTAGGGATGATTGACATAACTGTTATTTTTACATAGAAGCGTACAACATTTACAAACTAGTAAAAGCATCAAGGATTTGTATAGATGTAATTTTTAGAAAGATACGTACAATTTCTACAAATTTTTAAATGCACAAGTTATTTCCTTAAGTGTGATTTTTAATATCCACAGGAAAGTCTTACGGGAGGAGGGTTTGTGACAGTCTCAATTTTACTTTATATCACGCACTTAACCTCGATCTTTAACCAGGGGCGTTTAGCTACAAACTGTAGAACGTTTAGGACTCAGTAAAGTACCTAAAGGTATTCACTCCATCCATATCTACCATCACTTAATTGCAAATTTGTACTTTGACTCAACAGATGTCGAGAAATTGAAGTTGAGCCTAAAACATTTGTAATTTCTTAACATTTCACAAAATGAAGTGTATTATTTAAAATACTTGTTGGCAGTTTGTTTGAGAAACGGTATTTATTTCTAAACTAAAATATATGTAGCAAGGAAACTACTCATATTTTCAGTGTTTTATTTCTCGTGAATAAACTTTTGAATTTGTCGAATTTTATATTTGGAAACTCATTATTAGCTAATAAAATTTTGTTTTTAGCATTATCCTTCCTTGTCTCGGTAGTACATTAAGAAGAATATAGTTACGGTAATAGCTGAGGTGATATTTTAAAAACAGTAACAACTATATGTATTTTCTGTTGCCATAGAGCAGCTTATGGGATGTATACCTTATTTTAAATATCGTTGTACTGTACTGTATTAATATTTCTTTGGTATTTCCGTTAAAGTTATATTTTTACTAGCATTTGTCTTGATTTGGCGCTCAAGAAGTATGCAAATCCATTATGATTTTTATAAAGGTGATATATATGAGAGAGAGAGAAGTTTTGATTTTTAAATATATTTCGTAGCTTAATAAATGAAAGCCATAGAGTGTACATGTACACAAAACTACGCCAATTCTAAAACCCGCTAGAAGGAAATAGTTTAGTTTTTCGCCTAGTCTTTGGACAGGAATAATGCTAAGAGTTTCAGTTTATGGCTGGCGTAAGGCCATAATTAGGGGTGTGTAAGAAGCCTTTTCCAGAGTTTCTATGGATATTTAAACTGAAAAAGAATTAAGTTCGGTGTGCTCGAGAATTTTGGGGTGATACCCCCATTTTGGGGGATTATGGCAGTGGCAGCTTTTAGTTTATCTCCTGCAGATTTTGAGAAACAAGTGTTCAACGAATGTGTAGAAAAGTACAAAAAAAAAGTGTTGAAATAGCAATCAAAACTGAATAAGTGTGCAACAAGTTATCAAAAGTTAACACATTTTACATTTTTTTTCTATACATTTACTTTTAGGGCTCATTAAAATATACACACTATAATAAAGTACACATAAGTGAGTCAAATAACTTACTTGCTATGTACACGAAATGCTTTTTAAATGTAGAAAGCTTTATACAGTACTCACCACAATCGTATTTGCGCTATACTGTTTGTTGTCCCCGTATTCTATTAATATTGTCTCATCAGTATATTTAAGATGGTGCTGTAGGCTATGCACTAGTGTGTTTACCGGTTTTCTTTTCTGCATTGTTCCTAGAACAATGATCCACGCTATACAAATTATATCCCACTAGTATATAATATTCACGGGAATGTAGTATACCGTTCATTTATGAAATGATTACTATTCAGTCCATTTTGTTAAACAAGTGCCGTAAAATTTAAGAATATGTGTGTTAAGACAAGAGCACCGTATACGCTACTTGTTATTCAAATGATAATAAAAAAAACAAATTTGTGTCTTTCTACATTTGTGGACTCATATGTACTATTTTTTTTTATAATTCCGAACCTTATGGCGTCTGTGTACTAATTATGATCAGATATTGAGCGCCTGTTTCAGAAATATGCAAGTTTGAAGATGAAGATAACGACTTCCACTAATATTTTATACTGTGACCAAATATTTTGTACAGTAGGGATAAAAATTGTATTTACTATATATATACATCAGCCTTATGATGCTCAATATGAGTTAACAAAAATATATTAACACATCCTAAATGTGTCTCATTATCTTGGTCATGAATGACATCTTCTTAATAGTCATAATTTCGCTATGTTTATTGTATTACATCCCTGAATAATTACATCAGATACACATTGCTTTGATATTTACAGCCTCCGTTATACATATTGTTCAAAATTATTATAATCTTAAACTATTTATAATATTGGTTATATGATGAAATATACGAATTATGATCGTATGGAAAATTGAAAATTGGTATATGTACGATATCTACTTACAACAGTTTCCCTAAAATGGGTAACTTCTGGGAACCTGACTTAAAATAAACATTTCTTTAAAAAAAAGTATCATTGATATTGTTTGCATTAAAAGTTTTCAGAATAAAAATGTTTTTTGTTGAACGTTCTGCCATCTCTCGACAAACAAGATAGATGTTTTTTGTAATTCACCTATATTTTACCATAGTAAACGATAAATGCGAGAAAAGTTAATACAGTAAATTTGTTACGTAATAGAGATAATATAAATAAAAAGTGGCACATATATGCATAAATTATCCTTAAATAGTTTTTCTTAATATCCGACAAACATAATTCAATTCTCTTAGATCTATAGGGCAATAATGTGTGTGTATATTTCTTACATGTAAATTCTAGGAATAAAATCTATCCTTGCAAAATGACATTAAAGAGCTCTCTGTAGCAGGGGCGTAACTTCTATGGCGCAAAGCCACGCAATGCGGACGGCCCCGAACCTTCAAGGGGGCCCTTCACCCTAGCCTCTCAATGAGCCGAATCGACCTCCGGTCTTGGGTATTCTCTTGCGAGGGTGTGTGTGTGCACAGACCAAGTTCGGTCGCCCCCACACAGAACACACACACCCCCGCTTCAAGCCTCCCGATAGATAAAATGAGTTTATAAGCGGTAACATCACTATGACTTACGCCCGTCTCGACCAAGCCTCCCGACTCCACAGTAGTGTCAGTAGAGCGTTTGCTTCGTATTCGGGAGGTCCTGAGTTCGATAGCGGCCGACCATCCTTCTCAGTCACACAATGCAAATGCCTGGATGGTATCTTCAACTTAGGCCCTGGCCAACTATTTCCCGTATTTCCCCTACCCTAGCCCAGCGTTAAGCCATAGATACCAAAAGCTATAAATAAATTATAATTCCACAGAAGTGACAAACCGTTATTGACTGAGCTACTGATGTCTGTACACATCTCTATATTTACATACATTCACATTTTACTTTTAAACCCTCCAAGAAAACTGAAAACCCCAATTTAACAGGAAAAAAACAAACAATTAAACCCGATAAAACACGAAGAAATACCAGAGGTTAGATTTTTATTTAAAAAGCTGTTGTTTTTTTTAAACTTTCGGTGGCAGCGAATAATAGATAATTTATAATTATAGAATATTTTGCCTTGCCTTGTTGCTTCATAAAATCTGAACCTGCACCTTTCGAAAATACGTAAAGAAGTGCCTTTCATGTGTAAATAATGTTATTAGAAGGCTTCACGTACTGCCTGATGAATCACAATCCTTTTGCATGCATTTCGTACTTTTAAACAGGTGTTTCATACGCATTTAAGTAGCATATACTTCTTCACTGTATATTTGTGTTCTCTACGTATGTCCGGATATTTTTTCTGTAATATTTTCCTGCAACAGTAACGCAACAGAATTCAACTTCAAATTAAAGAACAACAGACAGGCTCAATTTCCTTACTCTTCTTAGGTCCATCGAAGTTTCTGATGCTTATTTGCCTCTGCCCATTCGGCATTTGCTTCTGCTACTATCTTGTCCTACAGTTCTTCGTCCTCTTTGGATGATCTTGATTTATTTGTATTTATTAATTCTTTTCTAATCTTTTCTGACCACTTCAGCTTACATGGATTAGTTGCTGATATTTCCTTCCCGTCCGAATTACGAAAGTTTCTCCACTCGGTTTCGAGCTTTTTCATTCCGGATTTATTTATGTCAGTGTATTCCATTATGGCTCCCGTCGACAGCCTTCTTTTTAATGATTCTGTCATATCCGAGTTCACGAATTCGTAACCGTACACGCACTGGGTCCTTCCCTAATACTTACTATTGTGTCAGCAACAGCATCCCCGGAGAGGCAGTTCAGGGAGCACGAGACCCAGGAGGCCGCAGCGCCCGATGCCTCCTTGAAGACGATAAAATTTGTTTAAGCTACTGTTCTATTCAGTTTACGCTGCTTGGGTTACCAAGTCACTCATTACACACTATAGAATCTTTACAGAGTTAGTCCGGTCGTTATGCAACCAACCCAACTCAAGTGCGTGGTTGGTTGCCTACATCTAAGCTATAGTCAGTTTTTTTTTATTTTCTTTTGTTCGTTCTTCCGGTTTCGTTTCAAAATGCTAGGCTGCAATTTCACATAATAATACGTAGTATATTACCTTGAACGTGGCTTTTCTTGTGGGTGCCCTCTATTGACAGTATCAATCCGAAATGTGAGGATGGCTTGTGTTAGAGGAATTCGAACCTGAGCCGTCTAATCACAGGGGACCTCGAGTAGGCAATTCCGTCTCAGTCGTCGCTAAAGCACGTGCTGTGAGCAATGACGTTAATTACACCATCTGTCTGCTAAGAGATCTGAAAGTTTGAGCCCGGTACGCTGCAAGCTACTTTCAACGTAACACTCACCACCACCCCTCATATTGTTAATTGAATAAGTAACGATTTCATCATGAAATTTACGTGATAACGATGTGTTTTGGCGTAAACAAACAATCATATTGAAATACCATTTTATTTATTCCATTGTATTTTTATACTTATTCCACCCGTTAACATTTTATAACAGATTAACACTTCAAAATATATCCATTCATTTTTTAGAATGCTACTGCATATCTTTTATTCTCATGTCACGAAGCGTAATTTGCAAAAGAAAAAACAATTCTAACGTATTTGTAAACGTCCTTTATATTTCATCCATTGCTACAACCAAACAGTTGGTAATATAACATTCATACAGGGTTTCTTACAGTATCAGTAATAAGATGATATTAATATACTATAATATCAAAAACATCTTAGATTTCAATGCTAATAACTTCGAAAATTGCATGGAATGACCCTGCTACTTCTTATGTTTATCTCTCGTGTTGTTTAAGTATCCGTTTTTGTTTGTGTTTTTTATAAACGAGACAGATGAAGTGTTTTTAAGTTATTAACACATTCATAGTTTAAGTGAATCCATCTTTTAAAACTTTTCCTGCTCAATGTAAATTTAAAGGATTATTTTCCGGTTTAAACGCTTACGCACGCGTTTTTTATTTTCGGAAGGGTTTCTCTTATCAGATCGCTAAGTTTAGAGCACAGTATTTTCGGTGGCCTTCCTCGCTATAATTCTCTTTGCTGTTGTAATGTTGTAAAGTACTTAACAGAAGACAATGACGCTCACAGCAAGAAAAGAAACTTAAAATATTAAGAAAACACCAACATAAAATCCCGCACCGTGTGTAATAATTCCATCATATCCAAAATAGACCCCAACGTGTGTTCATTTGATTTTGAATGTTATGTATGGCCTTTAAGGTAACTTTGGTTCGCGCCTATGAGCCAGTAGAATAAAGCACTTGTCGCATGTTGTCTATCCGTCTCAACGGTGTTATCTATGAAGAAGATATTTACTCGAGTCGGATATTTTATCTGTATTAAAGAAGGAAAACAAGGTGGAGAAACAACACATGGAGAAATTTAGGCTAGGCAAAATTAAGTGTATTTACTTTATATAAGTTACTACTTTACCTAACTTAATATTCTCGACTAAAAATGGTACCGAGCAGATAATAGGAAAGATCTAAATTATCTAATTATCTTTAATATTGATACTTTTTTTTAAGTTTTGTACATTCAACTTTATCTGATAAGTCTTATACTGCCGTTATATTTTAATTTTATCAGTTCCGATTATTATAAGCTGTTTAAAAAAAGTTCAGACTATGTAGTTTACTAGTACTACTATAGGTGGCAGGTTCAAGATAAAATATAAAAGTGTCGTAACATGCAAACCTTAATCTAGATGGCTTCTTGTAAGGTACTTGATTTTATTGGAAATATTTAGTTATTAAAGTCGCTCATGTTGCACACAAGAAGTTTTTTTTAATATTGTGAGTAACACAAACATCTGGAAACTTTTAATGTCATATTTGATTTATTATTGTACATTAATTTTGGTAGCTAGTGAAAATTAGATTTCCTGCAGACTTGTAGCACATTGAATAGTAGCGTATATGTTATTCCAATTCAAACATGTATTGTGGATACGTAGTTCCGAGAGAAATATTAGAAGAATTGACTTCAGAATTATTAAAAAGTACATCCATTCTTTTCCGGGTTTACGTTGTTTTTTTTTCAAATTAGATAATTGTGATAAAAATTTAGATAATTTTGAAACAATCACTTATTTCCTTTTTTTACTTTTCAAAGATATATTTTAGCGTGACGTAAAATATATTTTTTTCCCGACTGATACGTAGGTTAAAGGAATAAAATTGGCAAACATTTAGCTGTGACTGAGATAAAGTCAACACGTAGGAACATCAAAAAGAGTTTGTTTTTTCGTCTTCCATTGAAATTGTATCTCCATGGGCTAAGATAGGATAAAATGTTCGAAAAATGTTTACAAGCATTGTTATTCCTCATACAAGAACTCATTATTACATAACTTTTATCAGTTAATATTTAATATCATTATAATTATCTTTTACTACAGTCAATATGCACAAGTGTGTTTCGTTTTAATCACTTCGAGAATTTAATTAAAAGTAGTCTGATACAACTTGTGCTAAAAACAAAAAAATCATTTAGTAGGCCTACCTACAGTTATGTATCCAATATCGTTTTAGATAGGTAGATAGACATATAGAGATTGAGAGAGAGAGAGAGAGAAAGAAAGTGAGTGATAGTGAGTGGGAAATATATTAGAAAAGACTTGTCTACAAGAGATTTCTCTAAATTAAGATTTATAATACTATTCACATAAAGTTTCGGTATTTTTTGAAATGACAATTGCAAACTTTTAATTTCATACTTAAGTATGTTTCTAGGATTTTTGGGGGGCTTAAAATACATAACAATTTTTCTGAAACAGTAACTTCAAAAATTATTCGTTTAAAATGATTGGAATTTATCTTTGAGACGTTTCTCCTGAAAGGTTTTGAGATTAAATTACCACACACTAGGAAGTATAATAATATATATACTTGGATTGGATGTAATATTTTATTACATGTGAAAAATAATAGTTGATTCAATATTGTACAGAATAATCCACTGTTTCTATTTTATAGCATTGAAAAGAGTAGGTCTATTGAAGTTAAAAGATTTTTCCAGCCAAATACGAGTAGTGAAACGCTGCGCTACTGATAAAATGATCGAACTCTATTACTATAGATGATAAAGCATATATTCTTTACCCGCATGTAGTTTTGTTTTCAAAGCAGTTTATCTCGATTCACGGAAAATGACTGATAAGAATGTTTCCTATATCCAAAATGTTGCACATAACGTAACAATAGAGTAATATTCTGTGCAATCTTGAATGGTTAAATGTAGTAAAAATATGCAAGTTATTGATTTAGGAAAATTTCCTCATCGTACATTTTGTTAAATTGTACTGTACATTTCACAGTGATACATTCAATCGTGTTGAAAAATTAGGAAGATAAATTAGTCAGCACAATGACCTGGAGTCGAAGAATGATCTATAACTTGCTCATTATGATATATGGATAGCGGCTGGTTTTAGCCCTGAGAGTTCAGTGATCAAGCGCTTGATAGGATAGCATGAGACACTGATTTGATTCGAATTCATTTTGCAAATACTAATTCGTCTTTCTATTTTGCTTAAACAATTTTCTACACAGAGCTGCTATGTAAAGAAAATTACTATTTATATTTTATTATTATCAAAACAATTTTTTCAAGGAGGAATTCTCATTATTGTTTCTTGGTGGTTTGTTTATACAGAAAAATCCAGGCTTTCTTAGTTGGTACTAAAGACACGTACGTAAGTAATGATAAAACTATGCTAAATGACAAAAATGTTATAACATCAAGCTTTATAAAGTATTGCGATTCTGCAGGTGTATTAGTTTTCAAGACATAATTGTATTTTAACCCTAATGAATATCCGGAAGATGGCACATCAGTACAAGTCATGATGTTACATACCCTCCCCTCTATAGTCTCGTTTTATTATTATTTTTGTATATTTTTTCTCAGTGTACCTAAAGTGTATTTAGTTTTACAAAGAATTTTTAAAAAACTCTCAGAATGTGTGGACAAACTTACTTGAATAATTATAATAATAAATATATAATTATAATTTAACTCTCAAACTATTTTTCAGACAATTTTGTTACTTTTACTTCCGAAGAAATTAAAATTATAATTTTATGCATATACTTGGAAAAAATATTTTAAAAACGATTGTCAATCCGAGGTATTGCAAACAATATTTAGATATTTTCAATCATAACCGATGCTAATGACCCAATAATAACTTGTACACGATATTAAATTATTTATCGCAGTTTTTAACTTGATCATTTTCCAGTGAACAATAGAGGGGGCTTCTCTATTGATGCGAGCATGACAGATATATGAAACAAATGAATAGTGTGTCAAAAACAAACAATATGTTCCACATTGTTTCTAAAAACATAATTTTCTTTATATATTAGTATTAAAAATGACAAACTATGTGACACTGTAAATTGATCATTCGGTAAGAGAAATTTCGCAGGAAGTTTTTGTTTTATTTTACCTGAAAAGGAAGTACGTACCTGGTAAATTAAAATACTAACTTGAAGAGGTGTTTAAGACGAATAAAAAGTTTTGTTGGTTTTCTTTACTTAGTATGTGCAATAATCACTCTGCTTGAATTCAACTAAAATAAATTTAATTTACTGGTACCACGTACGGAAATAAATTGTATATAGAAGGTAAATTGCACTACGTCCCTTTCTTACTAAAACTCGACCTCGGTTTACACTAAATCAAAAGATCGGAATATTCACTCTTCTGAGAGTGGAATATTCGCTCTTTGAATTTAGTGTATATATATATCCCTGTATATTTGAGCATGGTATAGACAATTATGTCATCATTTGGTAACAGAATTGGCAATTGATAACACGACACTATGTCACAAAAAAATTGCAAGATCGTACTCAAATCGACAAAAATATGCACTGAGCTCGAGTTTTCCCGAAAAGTGAGAGAGTGTAATTTACTTCCGAGGTACAGAAATGTGGACCCCAAATATATGTGGCAACACAAGATGTGTGATATTTTGTACAAAGAAACCTTGGACTTTACTGTGTCCATATACAAAATATGACAATTGTGCGTTACATATATTTATGGTTATATATAAAAGATTACCTCGTACTTCTTCAATGGGCTTCTGGACTCCTAAAATATATTACAATATGGAAATATGTATGAGTACGTGTGGAGTCAAGTATTATTTTGTAGAACGTATGCGAAATAGTTGTGTAAGAATTCAATTTACTTTAAAAAAAACGAATGTGAAATTATTTGTTTGGCACCCAATCATGTGCAGCAGAAGCAATGCCTAATCCATTTTTCAACAGAAGTACGCAACGCCTATATATCAACATTAAGTGAACCGTACTTGTGTGTACTATATTCCATTTCTCCCGTTCTCTTTTATTATCTGTTGTGTCCTTGTGATGCCGCAAATAACGACATGATTCCTCGCATGCAGAAGAGCTCACTATTTGATTTGCGTGTATGGTTAAAAAGTTCTCGTGAGGTTTTTATAAGCCTCTTTCGCCATTCATTCACCTTCGGATTTTTTTTCTTTTAAGAGCTGTAATTATTTATTTCCAGCATTTTGTATTTACTCTTCAGTCATATATTGATTCGACAGTTTATGCCAATTTAAGTACAAAACATTTTTGTTTGGACTTTTTTTTTTAATTCGAATTAGTTAAGTTTATACAATTCAAATATGATGGCGTCAATCCCACGGGTCGAGACAAGAAAAACATTTCTTTCAAAAAATATTTAAAAAAATATTTTAAAAAATGCGTAGCTTGGGAGATAGAGGTGCCAAGATTTAGAGCTGTAGTCTCACAAATGACGTCATATATCGATACATAAATACCTCGATTATGATTTCTGTCTGACATGTTTTATGTCGTTATTTCTCGAGATATGACGTCATTAGTAGTTATAGTATTGGATATGAAACTTTACTCGTATTTTATACACCAGAGGACAATTCCGCACTACAATATGAACTACTTAATACTTATTATTTTAGATATTGTACTACAAGAAACTCGAATAAAGGTACCCAATGAAAAAATGAAAAAAATTTATAACTAAATTTCTGTTTGCAAATGTTCAGTGAGTTCTTATAACTAACGCTATGTGGCTCTGCTGTCTGCTCTCTGGCTACGAAAAAAGAAACTTATTGCAAGTTGCTCTTTCCTTGCAACGGATACAACATTTAATTATATTTAATTCTGGAGGTACCACGATATGGTTATTAAATAATCTTAAAAAGGAAATATATAATGATAATTTTAAATTGTACACTATCGGGCAGACGCTAGTATAAAATAAATATTTCATTAAATTCTAATGTTTCTACAACATTAATTCTGTATAAGCTGATAAGTCGTATTGTTACTAGTTCAATATTCACTCACTCACTCTATAGCTCATGTAACTCGCAAGTTAATCGCCGCAGTAACAAATGTTCGCCATTGGATTCTATCCTGGGCAACATTAAGCCAGTTTTCATCACGAACACCTACTTCTCGAAGATATCTTCTAGTATTGTCCTCCTAGCGATGTCTTCCCAATGGTCTCGTTCCATCCAGCCTTCCAAACAGGATAGCATATAATCTTCGTTTTTCCCCCATTCGAGCTACATGGCCTGCCAAATTAGTCGTTACGATTTCTTTATTTTTACATCTGGTGAATCGTACAGCCCGTGCAGTTCTTCATTATGCAGTCTCCTCCGTTCTCCAGTCATCTAGTCCCGTTTCGACCCGTAATTGTTGTACCATTATTATTATTATTATTTTAGTTTCCAATTTTTTTTGTAGCTTCTAAGATGTTCGTTTAAACACTGCATCTAGAATGCGGATATTGGAACGAAGGATGCACGTCCTTAATTGAGTACCTATATAACAAAAACTCTTCGCGAAAAGAAAATGGTATTGCGGTAAATGAAATACAGAATGGTAGTGATTTTAGGTAATTTGTAGCTGGTATATACATACTTCTTTATTCTGGTTTAAAATTACGCGCACTTAGAAATCATGTGTTTTATAAATTCGATTTATATCAGATCATCAAAACCAAAAAACATATATTTTAGAAATTTAGCAAATAAAACCTAAACAATATTGTTGCATCGAATTGAACGAGTTCCCTCTTGTCATAAATCAATGTCCATGGAGATGTAACCTCATCATGTAAATGATATATGAATATGACATCATTACTTGTAACCTTTTTATAAGATTATAATCCTTATAACGAAATTCCATTTGATGTCTTAGTATGTTTATATATTTTCTAAGACTGTAAAATGTAATACGTATTAATTTTAGAACAATACGTAGTAAATAAATCCTTTTGTCCGCGTAAATTCGCGACCATACACACTCCAGAACCAAATTGACCTAATTCAGTGCAACTTATATGTATTGTAGAATACCATATTCCTCCCCCTAACGGATCCGATATGAAACATTAAATGTTTTGATAGATGGAACTTTATCAACGAAATAATTCTCATCGAATTGTAAAATAGTTTTGGGTCGATTGTACAGCCTGGAAGATTTTAAACCAAAAGTTGCATAAAGACCAGAAATGATTTCACATTCAAATTTTGAATGTATGAATGACCAGTATCAGAAAGTTACGTAGTTTGAGGTGTATATTATTCCCTTATTACTGTGTTTCTTTCTTAACGCAGTGAGTCGCTATCATCATATTATATGAAAACTGCATGTTTTGTCATAATTCCTATCAGAAATCGCCTGAAACGTTTCTACAATATCTTCAAGAAAATAACATCAATTACCATGTTTAACTAAGCTAAGCCTAGAAGTTCTCTTTTTATATTAGGCGAAGGTCTGTCTAGTGTATGCACAACGTAACAATAACATTTATTATAATATGAGTTTTGAACAGCTTATATGAATCATAAGTAAATACAATGTAATCGTAAATTAAGTGTATACGTAGATTAGAATCATTATGTTTAATAAAATATATGAATGACATTAACTTGTACTTTCTGGTATTCTCCGTGTATTGATTTCCATGAAATTGTGAGTGTGGCATATATATATATCTAGAATCCTGTAGCTATCGGATCGTACCTTAACCAAACAGAGCTTGGGTTATCCAAACATCTGATATCAAAGATACGCGTAGGAGTATGACTCCTTTAGTTCTCGAGATACGTAATATCAGAAGTAATAGACGTCATTCCTCAGACGAGAGAGACTTAAGCAAAGGCTGCTTATTCAGTCGAGAAAAGTAAATTTAAGGATAATAAGTTCAACTGAACGAATTAACTAATATCGCTCAGTATTAATGTTTCTTTAATGTAATTTTTATACGTGAATTATAAAATAACTTAGCTGGTCCTGTTCCTAAAACATTATTCTCGAATATTATCCGATTAACTGAGTATATTCAGGTGTTGAAAGGACACAGTAAAACGCACGATCGAGGAAGCAGGGCCTACCTTGAAGGACCTGAACTTTCAGCAGAACGCTACTATTAATGATAATGAGTGTGATGATACTAAAATACTTTCTGTGATCTGGTACTTTTAAAAAAGATTCGGCGGCGACCATGTCCTTAATGTAAGAACCATCCCAGCATTCTTCTGGCAAAATTAATGAAACACCTCAGTTACGAAACCCGACAGCATATAGCTCGAACCTGCGTTAGTCCCAAGTCCTTTTGTTACCGCCCATAAAATTAATTTTATCTTTATCTTATCCCAAGTCCTTAGTCCTGGACCGTATCTACTAGACCATGGTGACTAGGTTTTAGTCAAATCTTTCGTTAACTTTTAAACTGTCCACGAGATAAGGAACAGGAATTTAACGGTTTTGATCTTCTTTCAAGATAGGATCGCAGTATAAGCGTGTTGGGACTGAGGTCAAACAAAGAACTACTTACACTACATACCTTGTGACGGTATTCAATAACAACACTTCCCGATTACACATCAAACACGCTTTCACTAATCCACCAATCATGGTAGTAATTCATAACGCATGCAAATTAGTGCAAAAATAAAACGTTTCCTTAATGAATGAAATTTACATACATTGAAAGAATGTGAGTTATTTGCTAAAAATTACCATTCTTACACGATATAGCAAACAAAAGTTCATTGAATTATTTCACGAAACTTTTTTTTTACCTTCTCCTCCCCCTCCCCCGTCCTAGTATCGTGAGTAAAAGAGGCGTTCAATTTAACAACAGTGAATTTGATTTTCATGTCCTGAATGACTGCTATATAAGATTTTCAACACCTTTCAAAAAGCTTTCATTCCCATCCATATCACGTGTGAAAACCTAAGTATTTTGAACCACGCACAAGAGTGTCTCATGAATAGTCAATGAGGTTCGGCTGGACTAGCTTTGGCCTGAAATGAAATGTGACGGAGACAAATTAATAACCGTTTTACGCAAGGTAATACAGTGCACGTAGTAAGGCTTTTTTTTCTTCGAAGGGGGGAAAATGTAAATGTTTACAGAGCAAAATAATTTGATAGTAACATAAAATATTTCTTAATAATAAACATAGTATGTTTGTACAGTAATTAACAAACATCTATGGTGTTCTATTCACTTTGATAACAATTGATTTTACTCCCTGATTACTGTCACCTATTATCAAAGTTAACATGTAATAATAATGTTGGTTTATGTAATCAAATCTTGTGTGTTTTTAACTATTCATGATTATAAAGTAGTGATTCTCATCTTTCACATATTAATAAAATGAGAATGGAAATAGATGACCTGATAATGGTCAGTCAGGGTAGGAGTGGTGGTCTGACGCAGGAGAAGATTCCAGTTCTTTATATCATAGCATCCAAATAAGAAAGATGGATCTATCTATCAATAAAAATTATCCACTTATATTATTATGAGTCAAATTCATAAATGTCTCAACTGGAAATTTACCGTCAGACAATTCTCAAAGATGTTTAAACGGATAATTGACCGTAAGACTTGCAGAAGAATATAAAAATACCCACCTTCTTCATCCATGCATTTTAAGACAGATAAGAATTAGTATACTGCAGGGTTTCCGCTAGGATTTTCAGTTTGTGGGAGGTGTAAAATCAAAATTGGGAGAGTGCTGCACAGTTTCTATTAATTTTTATCCGTTAAAATTATAATGTTGGGGGTACTCTCGAGGCTTTTGGGGTGACCCCCCGTGAAACCACTGGTATTCTGTATTTATTTTAGTTATAGGTCTAAGTCCGTAATTCAATTTAGAGAAGTAAGCAATGAATGGTAATGTATTACCCTTTGAGGCATTCATGGAGTTTTTCAAACCGTCTCTCTCGAAGAACCGTAAATGCTGGAAGCACCAATATTTAGCAATCATTAATGAATTTAATAAAACAACAAAAATGTTAAATAAAATATATTTAGAAAAAACTTTTAAAAGCCAGGATTTTATCTGACATTCACAAAAACATGGAAATAAGGTCACTAAAAAGATTATCAGTCAATTTCAGTTACGATTATATTTCTCATTTTTAAAACATATTTGTTTTTGTCCATGTGATTTCAAAATATCTTTAAAAAAATCTAACATAGGTATATAAAACTAATAAGAACGCCTATTAATCATATGATCATAATGCTAAATAGTACACACATTTGAAAAATATAACATATTTTGGACTATCGTGTATAGTATATGATTAAATTATCCTTTTTACAATTGGATAATTAATTTATATAGGATACAAGAATTCACTTTTATGATACCTTCAGGACACAAACTTAAATGGCAATTAAGGCTAAAAGATGGCAGATATTTTATTAAATGGAACGAATTATATTTGTAACTTGAAGCTAGATTGGGAACAACAGTTTACAGTCAGTACAAATAAAAATAGTAACAAATACAAACAAAACGCTAGAAAGTAACAATTAATATCATTAAAAATAGTATATATATCGTTATTTCCTAATGTCTTGTAGCTTATTTGTGTGTATTATTTAAGGGTTTCTTTAATGTTGGTTGAAATTTACTATCTCATTTAAACTGATATTTTCATACGTCTGTTTTGCGTTATCCTTCTACAAGTCAATATGCTCTCATCTTCAGTCAGTCATTCACAACACACCACAAATTTTACAATAGTCATAAATATTTAAATAGTGTCTTCAGCCTTTTCCAACCATGCTTTTTAAAAACACTTTGCTACCTGCTTTAGCGTTAATGTGTGAAATACAATCTAACCAGAAAATGCATTATAATTGTGGTTATCACGCTTTATTGTTTCCGAGCGAGTAATGTGATGATATATTTATATTCTGCTGATTTAAACATATCAGCATCATGTTTGCTATTTAATTAGACTAAATAATAGCAATAGAATTTCTTCTACTTTTAACTTTTTCAATTCAGCTATTAGTTTCTTGTTATTGGTAAACCACTGTCCCTAAATATAACATTGAAACAATCAAAGCGAAGCTAAAAAAAATAACAGGCGATTGATACGTATATGTGATGACTCTGTGGGTGCACGTTACATGCTCTAGTCACAAACCGGTCAACAATTACACAACGCAAAATCGGCAAATTTATTAGTAGCGCGTCTTATTAGTGAAGAATACAAGAATACCCTACTTGGACATAACATATCACATTGCAAAGAACATCACATTAGTACACTGTGATTAAATAATGAACTTCTGATGATAGATTGCTACTCTACGTGACATTCGGGAGTAGTGTCATATCTTTGGAAGACATTGTCAGACTTTCATCTACACCCAATGCGTCTTACTTCAGTACATAAGGGCTTTTAACTAACAACGTGATGGTCAACTCCATTATTCACAATATCTTTCGACTTGATAACTATTTATCACGCATGAAAAACATGAAACTGACTTTACTTCGAAGTCTAACAAAAGGACAGTGTACCTCTAAATTATGCCCACGTTACTTCTGCTGATACCTTTCCATGATTTTTTATAATGATGAAAGGTCTGTCAAATCTTCAGACAGCTGTTAACTTAAAAAAAATAATAAGATATTTCTTCCGATAGCGCGTGTTCCCCCGAAAGTGCCCTACTTTCAATATATGCACTGTATTAATATAATCTAATATTAAACGTGTTGACCAAATTAATGGTAACTGAAAAGACTGTCTATATTCTTATTTATATGCTTGTATTTGCCACATCTATTTTACTGATCTAAGCTCACGTTTCCACACTATTTCCAAACTACAAAGTCCTGAAATATATGTGACCGATTTTAGTAAGCCGTTCACCATTATTGTTATTGTTGTATATTTACTACTGATAACAGCTGTTAGCGTAGCTCTACTATTTTGTGAATTCAGTAACTAAGCTAACGGTAATATAATGTTTTGTTTCTAAATTTTTTATATAATAAAATATACACATTTAGCGTGACATCTATAATTTACAAAATCTAAAATGTTACTAATAAGTTCATAGATATATTTTCTGTTACGGTGTATACTTAAAGATTAATAGAAAAACTTATGCTTTGGTATTCAATTAAATTGTTTTTACGGTCTTTAGAGCTCCCGTGCTGTCAACTGGTTACCGCTTTCGTTTTCAGTGCGAGTAGACCCGGATTCGATTTTCAGTGAAAGGCTATAAATTTCGCTGTTGACCTGGCATAGTAAGGATAATTTGAGACCTATTTAGTCCATGAGTAGCGGACTCTGGTCTACAGAGTCAGAAATACGGCGACGGGAAACATTACGTTGCGAATGTAACATTCGTTTCAACGAGCAAAGTCGTTTCAATGATCATAGCACGTTCCGGCTGTTGCGCCCCGTATTTTACGTGGTTTATTTATGTTTTTAGGCGTCTTTTCCTCAAACAGGGATAGAGCACGGAGAGCGATGTGGGAAAGAAGTTTTGACCAGAGTCTAATTCGCATATACCATCTCGACATTAAGCTGGTGTGAAACGAAAATCTATGAAAAATCTCCGTCAGGAAGCACTGAAAATATAATACTTGGGGCAGATGGCTAGATTTTGTAACAAGATTCGAAATGCCTTGTTCTAATATTCTCAATATTTTATGTAGTAGGTTTTTCTCATTGGATTCAAACCCAGAGCCTTAAGCATATAAAACCAACGCTCTACCAACTCAACCATGGTATCTTTTATTTGCTTACAAAAATAGTCAGATTCCTCGGCGGATGAGATTTAACTCTCGTTGCCACGAAATCAATTGGTCCCGGATTCAAACCTAGTACAGAAGATACAACTGGTTGGAAATCGAGTTAAAACTTTGCTTACGTGCTTCGTAGACAATTAATATAATATTCGTCCAATGGAAACCTTGTATGGAATGGCAAACTACCTTTGGCTTGTATTGCCTGACGATGTTCGGGTTTCTTACCTGCCTTTGGGAAGAAAAACCATCTTATCACCCTGAAAGTAATGGAAGAAACGAAAGTATTGTTAAACCCCATGTATTTGTCTTCCATCTGAAGTACATAGTTTTTAGTTTTAAGGAGGAAATTGTCTTCTAACGCAGCAATGAAGAGGAAAATTTGCGGTAAAAAAAAGAGAATATTTTCTTGACAACTTAAGAAAGTATGAGAAATGTAAAACAAAGAATGCGCCAAGTAAATTAATCATATTTGCTGTAATTTATTTAACTTTACGTTAATGAGCCTACGCTTCACCACGTCTGAGCGGTGGCGTCCCTCGCCAAGCATTCTTCTGCGGGGAGGGGAAGTAGCGGCCAGGGCATGTGTCTAGATACCATACTGCCTTTCGCCTGGGACGAAAACACTAGAAAATTTCCAACACAATATATGTTTTCTTCAGCACAACATTAAAATTTATGAAAAAGAGACAACATTTAACATATGAAGATTTGTTTACTAACAAGTACGCGTATAAACACCCTGAATACTCCAAGTTCAATACCTTAATGACCATCGATTATGAATTGATTTTATTCCTCCGTTAACACCCAAAGTATATTTAATCATTTATCTTAATGCATTGTACTCTCGGACGTGTGACAACTCTTCTTTGTACGCAGAACAAGGGGGGGAAATGGCTCCCAGTACTTGATTGTTCTATCCTGATTGTCATTTTTATAACCCTTTACGTTGTATACATGCACACGCACAAACACACACACACACACACATACATACATATATATATATATATATATATATACGCGTATATATAGAACGCGTTAAATGTGCGTGCATCTTGTATGTGTGACATATCTAAAGGTGAGTCAGCCACTTCGACCTAACACACATATAGACACGCTCTTGACGATCCGTGATTTTTTCCTTCCCCTGCCGTTCAACAAATCGCATGCAATGTTACAATCAAGAGCTGAGACCCTATGGTTGCTTAGTATTTTTTTCTTCTTTTTTTTAATTTTATTTCTCCCTTTCAAAGACCAATCGCTCACACAACTACCGGCTCACATGCACACACGAAATCTACCATCAAGAGCAGAGAATTGCCGTTCACCTTTATATATATATATATATATATATATATATATATATATATATGGTACTCGGCGCCGTTAAAATGATACCTGATTGAGGTTGATTTTCAAGTTGTTTCGACATTAATGTTGTGTATGGGGTGTTCCAAAGCTGTGGAATACGTTTTGACATTAATAAATAAACACTGTACACAAAAATAGTTCTTCCAAATCATTTTACATTCTTATTATTACGTCTTGCGCTGTTCGAAAACGATTATAGTCTATTACTAGTAATAGCGAGAGGTAACCCAAGTCTTGAGTTCTGCATTATATGTAATTATATTATAAAATTGTGTATCATTTCTTCCTACAACTGTGAAGAAAGTTATTCACGGGATATGAAAATGTTTTTATGATTCATGCTTGTTGTTGTGTACTTTATGCTTTAAAATGTTGCAAGACATTTTGTTTGAGTTGCAATTTTGTTTCCTAAACGTGCGCGTGGCTTCTGTACAATAAAAACAATTTCTTAATATTAAAAAGAAAAAAAAAACATCTGTTATCTGTACACCGAGAAATTATTTTCTTATACATGAGATATAAGCATTCTCCTTTAATTGAAAACGAGAATACGTCGGTTTAGATATAAGGTCAATGATCTCATTTCCGAATCGGCATGTTAAGTGCTGATATCCCATTTCTAAGAACGTTGTTTCTCGGTGTACAGACAAGAACTTTGTTTCTCAATTTTAAGAAACCGCTTTTTAATAAGGATGTGCTATTACGGCGATATTGAAACCATGCTTTGCTTTGAATCGAAACCAAAGTGGAGATAGGTATAGCGATACGCGACGCCACTCAGCACCAAACTGGTTCCTCTGTGACTTTCTTCTTCGGTAACTGGATTGTCGGGCTTATCCACAAACATTGGATTCCATATATTTTCTTATATTCTATATGACATGTAGTTTCAATTTTTCCTTTAGTTATGTGACATTTACCTCAATTTGGAAATTGCCAATGGTATTGCAATTGTGCGTCTCTCCTTTGCTTAAAACTAGCACGTTTCCTAGCGCAATCGATTTTCGGCTAATTACTGTAGTATCCTTCCAGTCATATCGAAATCAAGGTTCTTTTAGACATTGATTTGCTGAACTAAGGGGGTAGCATATTGGTTGAGGGACTGGAACCACTTCAAACTTTATCTACATGTACCGTTGTTAATTAAATTATATCTTCTTTTGCGTATGTTTTTTTTTGTAGAATTAGGGTACGCCTCTCCACACACATTTCCACCTCCTGATTAGAACACATTGTTAATCATCAAACCTACAAAATTAGCTTATAAGTACGTGTAAAAAAAACTGTTAGAGCTTTCAGAAATAGCTTTTAGATAAAACCACATCAATAGAGCGATTGTACACGTGACGGATGAGGAAGATATCAGAGAGTACATACTTGTGCTTTTGGGTCATAACAAATCATTTTCATCTATTGATTACTACATTCTTAATTGATACATGGAAACATTCTTGAGTTTTCTTGGAACCACCATATATGGAATTCTCTCCGATGTTCTTAACTGCGAACAATTCGCCTTATTTTAAATTAAAGGTAGGTAGGTAGGAATTCTTGGTAGTATAGTGGGTACCGTTTTTACGATATGTATAAAATTCTGTTGCTGTCTTTAGACAATTATGTCGTCTCTTTCGGTCAAGGATCCTTGAAGACCATTAGGCGTGTATTGTATTTTGGATGAGATGGAAGAAATCGTTTCTTGTACCTGTAGTAAATGTTTACATAACAGATGGGAGTGTCATTTTCTTTAAAAAGTATTCGTTTACCTCAACAAACGACAAGATTGTAAACACCACCAGTTGAATAATAATCAGCTTACCATTTGCTTCTTCATATAATCGCTGGTCACTTGGTCACAAGACAAAAGTGTCACAACACTGTAAGGTGGCCGTAACGTATTAACAGGCCTTTAATGATGGAGGAGCAATACAAATAGCAGAAAACAACATCCTTGTCTTTGGCTGGTGAGGACGAAATGCAATAGAAAATAGTCCAGGTGTTGCAACGTCAGGTGAATAAAATCCTGCATTTGTTCTAACTTGTCAGTTGTTTAACTCATAACAAAATGTATTTTTAAGAACATTGTTAAGGAGAAAAATTGGCAACAGCGCGACCGAGTGCATTTAAGACCACGTGACCAGTTGGCGGAACCAGATAGGAAATACACCGGCGCTAAGTATAGTTCATAATACCTTCATCCAGAGTTTCGTAGCCTCGCTTTGTGTCAGATATGTGACT
>JAGDQP010018502.1:12011-36444 GCA_022664845.1 Lepisma saccharinum | reverse complement strand
TTATTTGATTGTTAACCGAACCATTAGTTTTGTCTCTTATTTATTGTTAGGTCTGGTTTAGGAGGCATTTGCTTTAGTTCATCTTATTTCTCGTTAAAGTCTTCAATACTATCTGACAAAATGAGAACATAGTCTGTAATCCTAGTTACAATAGGTGTGTTTCGTTTTCATTAATTCCTATGTATGTCCAATCTAACTTGCTAAAATTATCTTCTAGTACTGAGCTAGGAGTTTGGGAGAAATTGTATCGCCTTTGCACTTTCTTATTAGTTTCTTCTATGGCTTGCTTTAATAGTGCATTTAAGGTTATTGTAAAGGACCACTTAACTTGAATCTCGAACGTTAGATAGCACGAAAAACGCCCTATCTTTTTAATGCGGAAAATTTAAACTTTAAACATCGATATAGACCAAGAATAAGCGTACTTTCCCCAATTCCACAGTACGAAAGAAAGAACGCATGCAAAAGAAGCGACTGTCCACATCAGAGTTTGGATTTCGTCATTAACCATTGTCAAAAACTCACACGGGAGCACGGCGAGCGTAAACAATTAGAAGCATCCAGTGGTCAAAGATCGAATTACATATTCAAACTGACCCGCGCCAGCTGCGATCAATCCCTAGCAGGACAGAATATAGGGCTAATGTCGACCCAATACTGGGCCACTAACGGCCAATATCGATCATAGTTGGCCCAGTATTGGGCCGATATTCTGTGCTGATAGGGATGCTGAGATGGCGGAAGAGTTGAAGGAATTTCAGGCTTTTTTCAAAAATAATGAAAGCCATTGTATTCATAAATATTTATTTAACAATTTGTAGATACAGCTCAATTTCGTCCATCTTACACGGGACATATTTAACAACAACAATAAAAACAAAGGGAGGGATTGTGGGAGGAATCGTGCATGACCTTATTGAAGTTACCATCACAGTATTTGTCTGTCGTGACTGAGGGAAAGCAGGAAAATCTCAGTAAGGATGGCCGGTTCCGGGAATCGGACACGGGTCCTCCCGAATACAAGGCAAGCACTCTACCGACTGCTCTACCTCGTTCTATAATATCTCTAGCACAGTCCAATTCTTTGATACTAAAATACAACAATCACTGTCAATAGCATATTATCACAACATGCTGTGATGTTTAGATCAACACGTATTTAAATGGTTACTTAAATGACATCTGAACCTGTACAATTGTCATTCCAAACGAGGACATGCATGAGTTACTTACCAACGACATACATAAACCTGCTGGCGCGCTGGTATTGTAACCATCAATTAGCCTTCTTAACTCCTCCCCTTGACAATGAAGCACCGATACTTCGTTCTCCTGAAACAAGAAACAGAAACACAAGATCGTTTTGTGGGCTTCAAAGTATGCATTGAAACTTGGTTATTGAAAACTAGCGATTCGAATAACAACGTTAGCTTCAAGCATTTTTACATATGTAAATTCCATCGGCCAGTCACATGTTTTGTTTAGCCTACCTACCTATTTGTTATGGAATTCACTGGAGGGAATGAAAGGCAAAACATTCTCAGAACTTCCGAAAATGAGGAATTGCGATATTCCGAAATTCCGGAATCATAGAAATTACTATTACGATGAAGAAGAACTTAAGGAAGTTCGATGTAAACATGATTCGACCAGAGCTTATCACGACATACTGTAAACAAGATCTGTACAATAAGAGTACTGAGCAACCAAGCGTTCAAGATCTGTACTGAAAAACCAAGCATTCAAGATCTGTAGGAGAAGGGTAATGAACAACCAAGCGCTTAAGATCTGTACAAGAAGAGTACTGAACAACCAAATGCTAAAGAAGATCTATACAATAGGGCGACCAGACGTCCCGTTTTTAACGGGACTGTCCTTTTTCTCGTAACATGTCCCGTTGTTCCGGCAGATTGTTAACGGGACGCCATATGTCCCGTTTTATGCTACTAGAAATAAATCGACGATTTTGTTAATTATAATTAATATCTTAAGTGTTGTTTTGGCTCAAATAAATTCCAACTATTGCCTGACAGTAGATAGTAGATAAGAAGAAGACACTCATGGCATCATGCTTTATTCTGTCGTTCACAATTTATTAGTTACCACAAGGGAGCAGGTATAAGGGGCAGTCAAATGAAAACCGAACACCCGCCATAAAACACAGTCCTCGCAAAAGTTGGCAACACTGTTGTTACGTATCGATACTGCCATCTGTAGGGTAGGAGAAATGCATAGTGAAAACGCACAGGTCAACAAAGTTGTTTCGTTATTGCTCTGGAGGTGAGCGTAGTGAAAAGTGTGTTCGTCCAGCATTGGAAATGAAGGCAAGCAAAGAAGAGTAGCGAGGTGTGTTTCGCGTCTTGTGGCTGAGGGTGCTGGAACACGCGAAATTCATCGTTGCATGTCTGCTGTGTATGGCGAACACTGCATGTCCCTGACAAGTGTGCACGAGTGGCAGAAGAGATTAGGCAAAGGACGCACATCACTGCAAGACGATTCGCACCCGGAACAGGCCCATCGAGTCATTACGCCTGATGTGATTGCGCGGATTGATGGCCTGATCCGAGAAAACCGACGAATCACAGAGGAAGAAATTCATGTTCAGGTCGGCATTAGCCATGGCTCCGTACATGCCATTCTCAAAAATCACCTGCAGTTCCGAAAAATTTGCGCGCAGTGGGTTCCGCATCAACTGACGGAGGAACAAAAAAAATACAGAATGGCTGCATGTCTGAGTCATCTGCAGCGGTCCCACGAGGAAGAGTATGCGTTTCTGTCAACACCTGAAGAAAGACATTCGTGGACGTCGGTTTCAGTCGGACGAGGAAGTGCAAGAGTGGGTTAGGTTGTGGATCCGTCAGCGACTTACCTCTTTCTACAATACTGGAATTGATCGTCTCGTCTTCCAGTGGGATAAATATATTAACACTTCTGGCAATTACTTTTGAATAAAACAAATTCCATTGTCATTTTGTAGCGGGTGTTCGGTTTTCATTTGACTGCCCTTCATAGATCCATTAACAAAGGTTTAACTCATTTAAAAATGTAGACATTTGGGTGTAAGAACACTGAGGTGGTTGTAAGCCTTACATTGTCTGTGCCAAGCACAAATGCTACTGTTGAAAGAACATTTTCAGTTATAAATTCTCTATGGACTGATCAGAGGAATCGTTTAATAGCAGAAATGATACAAGCAATTGTTGTTGTTAAGTCTCATTTAAGTGTCCTGTGTTGTCCCGTTTAAAATATTTAAATTTATAAAATGTCTCGTTTTCTTTGTTTCAAAATTCTGGTCACCCTACTGTACAAGAAGAGTAATGGACAGCCAAGCATTCAAGATTTATACAAGGAGAGTACTGAAGACCAATTGAGCTACGGCTGCTCACGTACATGTACAATCATTTACCAAAGATTATTCATACATATATACGTATAATTCTTCCTTTGTCAACTTTAGTTTTAGTTTTTACTACTGTATTTATATCCCTTTTCGCGTAACTTTATGTCACCAAGTTTATGTTGTATATACACTTCCTCCTACAGGTAAAGAATTGTTGAGCAAAATATTAACTCCCAGAAAGTGTACCGGCATTTCCCCCCCCCCCCCCCCCCTCTTACCTCAAATTTGTCTGTAACAACCACACAGATACACAGTTACTTAGAATAGTAGGTCTAGAGGAGACATTCAGTTCAATTCCTTTCTATCTCTCTTGCTTTGTCGCAAACACAACACATACATACACAGAGAAACACACACACAGTAAATACATAATTCATCACGCATGTTGGGAAAGCCCTTGCTCTGAATGTATTGTAACAGGCTTCCATGAGATGTTCGTCACAAATCCCATGCCATTCATAAAATATGTATATGGGATTCGTGTTAGTTTCAAGTCTCCAAAGCTTATGAAAGATTTATACCCTTTGGTGGAAGCGGTCACTTCCAATTATGATAGATAGCCTTCTTCTAACTTTTCTTACAGGTACGTAAAAAATGATGTAATATTTAATCCAATCAGAAGTAATGCATAGAACAATCTTTTGCTATATATAATGCAGAACATTCCTTCTGGTAGAGTGTGATTACACTTTCATATTTGGTTCTTGCAAAATTTTAAACTATTTTTGGAAAATATTTATTTATTATTGCTTTTCCTATCAAGTACACCAAACTCTCGTCGAAGCGTAAACGAAGGAAAGGAATCAATGTAGGCACATGCCACAAAGAATTTCTGTGGAGTTTTTGGTAAAATATGACTATACTTGCATGATATTTATAGTAAATATATTTTCTTTTTTAAGCATTCTAATATTGCTGAATTGTAGTCTACGGCTTTGGCTAATACATCACACTGAAAAATGGCTGTCTTAATTTAACACTTTCCGGCGTCCCAGGGTGACTACCCCTTTTTTGGTTATATCAACACAACAAACGGTGTTGATTTTACCATGATGGATACGTTGTCAATGCTTATTCAACACAACGGAGGGTGTCGGCACAGTGTTGAAGCAACACCGACAACACATCAATTGTGTTGAATCACAGAAATCAACACCGTTTGTTGTATTGATTTAACACAAAAGAGTGGTAATCGCCCTCAGACACCGAAAAGTGCTGTTTAACACTGCCATTTTTTTTTACAGTTCACGAGGTCGTTAAATTGTAACAAATCGAACAACGGATTATTTTTAAAGTTGCTCATTTGCAAGACTTCGTAGAATATTAAATGTATTGTGGGAGACGGTGGTTCAGTGGTAGAGTGCTCACCACTGATGGATTGTGTATCCGGTTCGATCCTGGCTCACGCCATGTGGGCTTTGTGGTGGACAAACAGCGTGTGCGTTTCTTTCCTTGGGGTACTCCCGTTCCCTCCACTTCTCCCATCATCATTCATTCGGTCTGCTCCAAAAGTTGCCTAAAGGCCTTAAAGAAAATTCCATTCCATAAAAATGTATTAGTAAGAAAGAGTACTGATTTTATATTTACTGTACACTCGAATTCATAGAAACTGGGCTATGGGTGCATTTTGTAAGTCCGACAAATTGCACATTATGGTAATAACGAAGTAATACTCGATATACATTTGACATTAACGTTTCATATATTGTGTCAGCAACTTATATTCATTCTGTGTTATGCAATTGTGCAGATTTTAAGCACAATTTTTTCTATAGGTCATTTTCTATGAATCTGAGTGTATCTAGAGATAGTGGAGCATGTAGAGAGGAAAATATGTTAGTTTATATGGCATTACTTCAACAGTTTACTACAGGAAAAGCTTCGATTTGCTTGCGGACAGTCTTTTGGGGATAAATAATTCACATTCTATGATAAAACTAGCAGCAAGCAGGAAAATGTTATAAATTTATACTTAAAAGAAATATTTAGCAGGAGAATATCGAAAAGGTCCCTGGTCTATTCTTCATTCTTCAGACCTGTGCCCCTTCAAGAAAATCCTAGATCCGCCTCTGTCTAGAGAAGATGTTTCTTTTCCATGTCTAAGGGCTGAGGTTTTCCCGATTTTTCACAAGGCGAATGCCGTGATGGTACCTTAGAAAAAAGGCTTGGCCAATACCTTCCCTATCCTCTCTCTACCTACTCCAACCCAGTCATATTTTTTCAGTCCCGAAAGTACAAAAATGTATACAGTGCACTCTGTTAACAGACTGCTGAAGCTACAAATATAATTCGGAGAGTCTTGATCACCAACTGTCTTCGTGGCAGGCCGACGGAGGAAGCTGTGTGGACTGAGGCGTTAGGTCAGCGACTCCAACGTTCTGGGTTCGAATCCCGTCCTGGGCATGGATGTTTGTATGTGCTTTTAACTTAGTTCTAAGGGCATTAGTCGAAAAAGAGGAAATAAAGAATATTAGTTGAAATCAGTAAAATAAAGTTTTAAAAAAGTGCTCTAGTGGATAACGCATCAGACCAGTGTGCTAGTGGACCTGCCACCTAAACTTTCTTTCTTTTTTTTTCTTTTTTTCTTTTTTTTTAAGGAACGCTACATTTTCTTCCTTTCTGCTTTTGAAAAATGCTCTTCAATTAAATAAGTTAGAAAATTCAGATTAGATTTTGTTTTCTTTATACGCATGGAAAGATTGATCACAAAATTCACTGACATAGGTTGTAAAAGTCCGGTTAGATTATCATACGCGATGAAAAAACCAAACATGTCGTTACGATTTACTCGTTTGTCTACAGTTGTGTATTTTCGTGCGTGAAAAAAAAAATACATCCCGGGATGAGCCAAATATGCCAAAAACCATAGATACATTCAAATTGAATTACTATTAACGTCCTAAACGAACTGGTGAAATTCTAAGGACTTGACCTACAGTTTCTTTAAAGTATGGATTCCAAGTCATTCTCACAGGACTTGAACCCATGTCCAGGCGCACCGAAAGCGCGGTAATAGGTGATGAATAAAGAAGGTTAGCAGATCAAGAAGTTCTATTCTCGTATATGTAACAGTCACCTTATCGCTTGAAGTCTTTAACCCGCAATCTGTAACTTGTATGTTGAGTACAAGAACTAAATAGATAAGCATTATCACCAAGGACACATTAGAACACTACATTCTCCTCAACACAAAATAAATCAACAGATGACCTACAGACAAACCGCACGTCAAATAAACAAAGATGCTTCGTTGACACGCATATGACCATTGTAAAATTACATACACTCACAATTTGGATCAAGTTATCAGATACGTACAAAAGTGTGCGTAATAAATAAAGCCCAAAACTATACCAGCTACTTGGTCAAAAATGAAGAAATTGGTGCAGGGGCTTAAAGAATAATAAAATTAGGCCTGGAGAAAATAGACTTTAAAATATTTAAATAAAAATACCATGTTTGAAAAGATAAGAACAAATTATACGTAAGTTCCATAAATAACTAACAAAAATATCCAGTTCAATAAAGTTAAACTTATAGGGGTAAGTGTCCTAACGATAGCGCTGAAGCAGAACGTTTTTTCTCCTGATTTTACGTATGTCTTGAAATGATATTTTTCACACGTTCTTTTTCAACTACACAGTATGAGGGTGCACGTCCACTCACCAGAGCTGAAATCGGGTCACGTTCGCTGATCCAGTGACTCGGACTGACACCAAACAAAGGTGACCCGTTCCGAAACACGACCCGAATGATCCGATTGACCCGGTATTTTAATTTAATTTTTAAGGCCTTTAGGTAACTTTGGCTCAGACCGTGACCCCGTATGGGAACTACAATGAACTGCGAATTTCGGCGTCGTATTTATCGTGGTCCGGGTGTAACACCTATGGCCAGGCCACCCCTGAAAGAAACATTGTTTAAACGCAAGGAAATAATTGAAAAGTACATTGACTTCCGGGTCGCCTGGTCCAAAGCATAGACCCGGTAACCCGTTCCAAAACTTGACCAGATTGACCCGGTGACCTGTTTCAGCTGTGCTGCTCACATCATCCATCCTGATTCACATAGAAGGCGTAGGCATCTTGAATCAAATCCAACTACTACTTTCTTCATAATATCTACTACATACTGTAAGAAAGCAATATTCATATTTTCACTTTTTCTACACCTCTTTGGTCATATTCTCTAATTTTGCGCTTGAAAAGTGTAAGAAATATGTGTACGAAAGCGTATAGGGACTTTATATTATCTTTCTAAAGCAGGATTTTCAATTCTTCTTCTGCACTTCCTCGTGCAGAGTTATTTTTCAAACACATTTTGTTTGCAATACGTTGTGGTAAATTCATGGTCCTTTAACCGAGCCGCCGTAACTCAGTGGCAGAGCATTGGTGTAACATTCGGGAGGTCATGGTTTCGATCCCAGCGGCCGGCCATCCTGGCTGAGGTTTTTCCAGAGTTTTTCCTCAGTCACACCAGGCAAATGCTGAGATGGCACCTGCAACAAAGGTCCAGGCCGACACCTTCCCGAATTCTTTCCCCTCCCCTATCCCGGCCTGAGCCTTAGATAGCTAAACCTTATTTTGCCAGGCCTCTTCCCTAGTTCCTCTTGGTCACGAGAGGCAATACTTGCATGGTACCTTGAATTAAGGCTACAGCCACCACCTTCCTTCTTCCGTCCCTTAGTGACCAAGCTAAAGACAGGCAGGCTATAGCCTCAGATGCTGTAAAACTCACAAATGTTTCACTAGCTCAGTTGATGACGTTGTTACTGCAGTGTAGCTCCACTCTCAATGAGGGGCTTGCGACTACCTGTGAAGCGAAGTGGCGTGACCAGTTTAGATCAATCTGGCACATTTGATAACATATTCCTTCAGTTTTACAGACTTAACATACCTAAAGTATGTTACCACAAGTGAGGTATCAGCAAACATTTCTTCTTTGCGGATCGGGCTGGTGTGATACAAGGCAGGTAAGTGTTCCGATTATACAGTTGCAGCGTACAAAATCACGTTGTTAAATAACATCAAAATTCCTAAGTTTTTCAAAGAACAAACCGTACTTCTTCAATCACAAGTAAAGAATACTCAAGAAGAGGGAAGGAAGATATTGATTATAAGAAAATTGTTTACAATATGATGATATACACTGTAAAATAATGTGTTATTTTACACTTTCTGTACACGGTTTAAAAATTATTAGTTTTGTGTTCAACAAGTTCATGCAATGTGCACAAGAAGTGCAAAAAAATTATAACGTTTTTCTAAGGGTGAATTATAAAATGTTGTTTTGCACTTGGTTTTCCACGATTATCCTTGAAACATTTCTTTGTACTTTATAATTACATCTTTTGAACATATTTCGTTCACCTTATATCCTTGATCAAGAAATTTACTAGTATACCATTCATTTATCTTCACGTGGAATTTCTTTAATATACAACGGGGAAATGTGACGATATTTTTGTATTGTTCATTGCTCACTTGATAAAAGTAATTAACAGTCACATGGATTCTATCCCCACCACAGCCAACTTTTCTAACTTCTTTGCTAGGCTCATAGATTTGCTTACTAATACACACTAACTTCTTTTAAAAAAGTATAACAATCTCTATTTGCTTATTTACTTATTTATGTATTCGATTTGAGGATTTTGGGAAATATTATCAGTATTAAATAAACGTGTGCACATACTATGAGAAAGTTTACAAAGAAGTTATTTTTGATCGTTGACAGCTGCACACACTTTAAAGGCGATCAGCACACTTTTAGTGCACCCCTTTTGCACACTTAAAGTGCACATCATTTATGAAAACTTGACTTATTTGTGATGTGGAAAAAAGTTCTTTTAAAGTGTAGATGTGCCCGTCAGAGCTGAAACTGGGTCACTTTTGGTGACCCTGCCTGTCCACAACATAGGTGACCCGGAGACCCGATCCGAAATCTGATTCGATTAACCCAGTCGGGACTCGGGACCTGATCTTAACCCAAGTGACTAGGTTGACTGTGACTGGTCGACCCCATTGACCCGGTGACCCAGTCTTAACCTGGTTATCTTGTCTTGTTTGTGTGATTTGAATCAATTAACATTGTACTTTGTCAGATTCCTTGAGAAGTGGGATTATGTACAGGGACTTCATTTTTAGACTCTAAAAAGATTTAAATGCTTTTATCCTAATTATTTCGTACCTCAAAAAGACAAATTTAAATCATAATAGCCTTTCCGAGGGAGGTATTTGCGCACCTCAAACGGTATTTATCTTCCGGAGACATGGAATTATTTCAACATTATTACTTTTGGGCCGCGTTGACTAAATGGTTTCGCACTGACCTCTGGTGCTAGAGGTCGTAGGTTCGATCCTTGCTCAAGCCATGTGGACCTTGTGGTGGACAAGCACCATGCGCGTGGTTTTTCTCGAGATACTACCGTTTCCTCCCACTTTCTTCATCCCATCATCATCCATCCGGCCTGAGCCAAAATTGCCTAAAGGTATTTTAATTAAATGCAAATTCAACTGTTATTACTATTATTCGAAGTTTTGGCATCGTATATTTCGTGCTATGAGGGCAACACCCGCGGTCTCGGTCACCTCTGAAGAAACGTTGTCCAAACGCAAAAGTGTGTAATAAGGAAAGAACTAAATCTCTGCTTTGCGCTCAGGGGCACTGTGTCAGATCGTGTCCCAAGCATAGACCCGGTGACCCTGTCCAAACCTTGACCCATTGGCTCGGTGACCCATTTTAGCTCTGGTGCCCAGTGTGAGCACAATGGGGACACTAGTGGCTTGGGGTCCACTTTAGCTGCAGGTACCGTCCTTAGTGCGTTATTTTGATACGCTAGAGGACAATCTCAAACTACCAAAGGTACACCTTTTCCAGGGACCTTCGGGTGATAGACTTGCGGCTGGGGTAGAATACGAATCATCATCAGAAAGTTTATTTAACTACCTTTCCTATGCTAATTCTTTATCAAACAAAATAGATAATGAAAAATCGTATCCAGATATGAAAAATGAAAGGAACAAATGGAAGAAGCTAAATTTGCATTAATTGACCTGTCGCTATCGCTAGAATGCTAACGATGATGATCTTTATTTATGGTATATTCTTCTGTGGAGACTGTTCACTCTAAACTAAACCATCATCTGCACGCTGTACCGTTCTAGCTTACTTTTTGGATGAATAGGGATTCAAACCAGTGTCAACCAATGTTCTGCGACACAGCCAAGACAAGAATAGTGGGCAAAGTGCCAGACACAACCGAGATTTGGGTTACAACTCTCCTTCAAAAGACTTCAAATCGCATGCTTTTGATGCTTCTGAAAGGGGAGAAAAAAAAAATACAAAATCTGTAGCCCAGTTTCAGAAGCACCCATTTGCTGACAACTTTATTTCTTTGTTGAGTGTCGTATCTCTGGCTGCTGTCGATTCTTTCCCCACCCAATGAGCGTATCCAAGAGATACTCCGCGGAAGCTTCAAGTCAAGGCTTCCCTCTCCTAATTACGTAGCTCTGGGTAAGAACTACTGATCTCACACGTAGGTAGAAACTCGCGTTTCTTTCTTCAGCAGTTGGTAGAGATTCGAAACCAGCACTCACACATTTAAATTAGAGATCACAATATTTGTGGTTTGCTTCTTCGGCAATGTTGAATGCAAAGATATTAATAGAAGTTTCCAAGTACTACAGTATAAAAATACACTTCTTGTACATTTATTTTTACATAAATGCTTATAGAAATATTGTTAATTATGTGCACAAGACGTGCAAAAGTGTCCCCACATGCATTGACGGGAATCTAACCTTTTTTTTTTATGCAGGGAAATTTTATATGCTACCCTGTTAAAAATTTTGTAAGTGCTGCTAGGAACTCTCAGTAAAGTTCCGCAAAAGATTTAGTATTTCATTTTGTTTTACTGAAATGAAGGAAAATCGCAGAGACTTTTCGTATGCCGAGGTGGATAGTTTCAGTTGACAGTTATGCACATGCGCAGAATGAGAACACGGTTTCTGCTCGTAGCCGTAAATGCGATTCTGATGAGGTGTTTGCTGCCGCCATTTTGATTACCTCTTATTTTAAAAGAAATGCGAAATATTCTCAGTGAATGGGAATTCCGATCCCTAGCTGACAAATACAAAAGTGATTAAAATGTGGCGTTAGTCGTGGGATCAACTTAACGAGGTTCAGTCAACGAACTTCTGACCCTCAATACTGTCTGCATCTAGTGATTTTTATGTATGGCAAGTTAGCCGTGTGGCCTGATGCGTTAGGTCAGCGACTCCGAGGTTGCGGGTTCGAATTCCGCCCTAGGGATGGATGTTTGTGGGTGTGCTAAAAAATAGGTAAGAGGCTGGACTTTTAACTGAGCAAAACGTGTTCAAATCCCGGTATTCCTGAAAAACTGAATGATGGCTGGCTCTTATTATGCTAGTTATTGGAAATATGGTTGCCTAGCTGTTTCCAGTAATGTCGCGGAAAGTTTTTAACAGTGTAGCACTTCAATTTTCACGGCCACCTTCTGTATACACATCTTGAACCAAATTATACTATAACATCAGGCTTACTCTTGGCTCAGCAAACAAATAGTCCTGGTAACGATCCCAGAGGCCACTCCTCTTAAATGTGGTTTCTCCATAGTCCCATCAGGCAAATGTCGAGATAGTGCTTGGGCCCTGGCCGAACTCCTTCCCACATTCTTTTCCTGCTTGGCGTTGTTATATTTGTTTCAGTGCTCGCAATTTAATTCGTTTAAATAAACTTTTGTTGAGACAAAATAAATTTTATTTGGTCAACCACAAAGAAATAGTTTTTTTTCTTCTGTGTGCTGTTTTCTAACACGCTTTTCTCTGATGACAGAAAATGAACTTATTTGCAACTCACTTATTTTCATGCAACAAAAAAGTAACTTTTCATTATTTAATTAATTACGCAGAAAATTTAAGTTATTAAAACACTACAATGGGGGATGTCCTAGTGAATTCTAGTTCAAATTCAGATTTGCTTATGTTCGCATGAAACTAATTTAATATCTAGCGAAATACTGAAGGGTTTAGTATGTTCTCGGTAACTCAATTGAATCGGCATTGCAGAAACGACATGTTTCCGAAGCACTTGCTTCCTTACATCAAACCCATATCCCTTTGATTAGAAGTGGCGAGTGAAACAACTCATCTGCTGGAGATTCAAGAACTCAGTATGAGATACAAATAATATGAATGGAGAGTAAGTTACTACACCTAATTGTACTTATTTGTTCTATGTTATAAGGACTGCGTAAATGACGTCCTGTTATTGTCCTAATAAATAAATGACGTGCTTCTGATAAGACACAAATAAATAAGTTATATCAGATATCTAGTTCACAGTCTGACAGCTTAATTAAAATTGAGGGAAAGCTAAGTCTGTTTTTTAAAAAAATATGGCAAAAATAACGCTGTTTCTTATTCCTAACACCAATTTTCCGGAATGTTCTAAATTGCCCGGAAATTGGTGTATAGTAACTCCTTTCCATGGCTCCTATGCTATGCATGTTTGTTAAGAGGCTCACCGATCAGTTTTCTTTCTCTTTTTACTAAGACATGTCCCATAGTGTAATGTTAATGCTTTTTACCATATTCAGTAACAATTATGTGTTCTAAAACTGTCTACATTTTATCCTCCTCCTTCTTCTCCTCCTCTTCCTTCTGCTACTACTACAACTACTTCTACCATCACTACAACAGCAGCAGCTACTACGACTACTATTACTGGTAATACGTAATAATAATAAAAACTATACCTTTTCATTTGAAATTTCAAAAAATGATTAAAAAGCAACCATGGTTTTACTCAATATATAAATTACCTGTATTTAATCTGTTCTTCTTATTTAATTATCGTTTTTCTTGAAATAGGACATCCCCATTATAATTAAATAATTAAAATTTCTTCCTTTATGTTTGTTGCATAGAAATGGGCGAGTCCTAAGAAGTTCCTCATCCCCTTGCTAGGGAGCAGCATATGTACTTATAAAATATCGAAGCCTCCCATCATTAGTTTTCTCAATACGCTGAACAAATGAAAAACATGTAAATAAACAGAGAAGAGTATAAAATCTTTTATCTATAAAATTTGATTTTCGTTGATCATCCGATTATGATTGCAGATAAAGAGACAATGAGTTTGACGCTGTTTAAAAAATTTGCTACGTCAAAAATAGATGCAATTGCCGTTCAGGCGAAGTTATTTAAGTTAAGGGTTGTATCGAAAACACTGCTTGGAGAGTACGATTTGTGGTGGACACAACGGTGGACATACGTTTCCAATTGATTCAACACTATTTCCCTTCAAAGCACAAAATCGTATCATGGACGTCCAAGTGACACATTTGAGACCTCTCATAGATATACAGGTCATAAATAAACTTTAACCATTTCAGTATCTCTTTCTTGCCACTCTTAACCAGGAGAGATAAATTCCATAGGATTGCTTGTTAATGCTGACTTTCAAATTAGGAATAAATTATATGCAACACCCTCTATCCAGTAGAGATTTTCTTCCTAATTTTTTAAATAGTTTTTATAGTTGAGTCAATGCAAATGACATGTTTGAGTAAAAGCAAGAAAGGACGCTTGCATGAAATATTTGAAAATAATATCAATGAAATAACATTCCAAACATTAACGAAAAATGGTTATCAGTGAAACATGGGAGGTTAATACACAGTAAAAAATGGCTGTGTTAATTCAACACAATGCGGTGTCCCAGCGTGACTACCACTTTTGTGTGTTAAATCAACACAACACACGGTGTTGATTTCGGTACTGGGAGAAAAAAAAGTTACGGCAGCAGCTAGATTTGAACATAGGTTGCTTAGTTAGAAGTCGAGCGACTTACCGACTTCGCTAAATTGTCAGACGGAAAGAGCACTAGATTGAAACAGTATAGAGGCTAAAAAAAATGTTGCTGAACCCCAAACACAAAGAAAGTTACTCTCACGACTTATGCCATGCTTCAATCACTTTTCCATTGTTCAAACAGGGATCACAATCCCCAGTCATTGAGAATGTGTTCCATTTCTATGAAAGCAAGCGCAGTATTTGACATTTTGTTACGATAAGAAGGCAGTAATGCTGCTCAAGTGTTTCGCTGTCGCCATCTTACTTGCTTTCATAGAAATGGGAATTCTGGTTCCCAATTGAGAAAAAAGAAGTGATTAAACCATGGGATAAGTCGTGCAAGTAACTTAGTTTGTTTGGGGGGCTCAGCAACATATTTGATCAAATACACTGTTTGAATCTATAGTGTAGTCGTTTAATTCAAATGTTGTTCAGTAAATATCGTTTGCATCTACTGTTTTTTCTGTCTGACGATTTAGCCAAGTCGGTAAGACGCTCGACTTCTAACTGAGCAACCCATGTTCAAAACTCGCTGCAGCCGTAACTTTTTTTTTCACAGTACCGAAATCAACACCGTGTGTTGTGTTGATTTAACACACAAAAGTGGTAGTCACGCTGGGACACCGCATTGTGTTGAATTAACACAACTATTTTTTACAGTGTAGAGTCTACAGACTCTATAAACGCTGTAAAAATATTAGAAATAAATGAAAAAGGCAGAAAATATCTAATAAACAGTCAACATTTTTATGTTGGTTTTCAGTAGACAAGAATTTGTAAATTTCGGCTTCCTTCCATTCATATTTTCTTTCTGGATAGTTCTGTCTTTTGATTGGAAAGGCCAACTACTAACAATTCGCCAAAATTCATAGAAAACACGAGATTGATTAACACAGTAATTTGAATAAGAGTTATTGTGCTTCTTTTTTTAAGCAATCATGCAAGATGTATACGCAAATTCGTAAGTAACGTTTAAATAAGCCAACGTTGAAACGAAAGAATAGAAAAATGCATATGAAACAAGAACCTAATAAAAAGTTTCCTGATATATTGAAATACTTTCATTGCTCTCTTTTTTGAAAAAAAAAAATGTAGTCTGATTAAAGTATTTTCAGCATGACGGGGAGTTTCACATTCTTCTCTACCAGAGAAATTCTCGCTAAATTCCACAATGAAAACCGGAACTAAGGCAACTTGGACGACCCTCTGCTTGTTAGTGGTTTTGCTCGGTACACCGAACTGGAATTTAAAAAAGGTCAAATATAAAAAAAAAACACACATTCCGCTACCAATGATACTATAAACGATGGAGAAAGTGAAAATATTCCTAAGATAATTCGACATAAAAAATTGTATTTGTTTGCTTGATACATTTTAGACACTTCAAGAATAATAAATCAGTTTAAAAAACCCTTCGGGGTAAAGGGAAGAGTGATTCAAGAATTCTACTCACAAAAGAAGTTATATAAATTTTGCGAGTGATTTTCTTTGTGTTACTATGGCGGAAGTGTTTCCCATTGTAATAAAATTAAGAGATTTAGTATCCTTCCTTCTCCCATAGTGGCACAAAGAAAATCATTTGCAAAATGGATATCACTTCTTTTGTGAGTAGAATCCTTGGGTCACTCTTTCCTTTACCCCGAAGGGTTTTTATACTGATATCACTTATTTTGTAAGGCTGCCTATTTTTAAAAAATGCATAGTTTTCATACAAAAAGTCGATTTTGGACCATGGTAGGCTCCGTATCTCGAAAACGGTAACTCATATAAACAAAATAAACATCTTTTTACCCTCTATTGACCCCCCAGGTACCAACCATTTGGGGCTAAAGCAAAAAGACAGACAGAATGACAGACATGCTTTTCAATCATTTATGAAAATTCTGTGATTCGATTAAAAAAGTCAACTTTTGAACCCCTTCACCAATTTTGACGTGTTTGAAAGGTATTGAAGCGTAGATTACTATCCCGAAGTTTCGGCCACCTGTGTGGTCTGGGGTCAGTGCTATCATCAGAAATGTGAAATTCAGAATTTTTCTTCGAACCGCCCTAGGGGGTCCCAGGGAGGTCCTACCGACCCATTTTTTTTCTGTATCTTAGTATAGCAAAGAGCTTTTAAATGCAAGTTCAAGCATCAAAATCGGGCTTATAGTACGCTAGATCCGAAATGAGCTGTATACATAGAGTGCTGCTAACAGAGTCCTTTCCCAGCGTCACTCGAAGAACTACCGTTCTTCATGATCAATACATAGAGTGCCGCTAACAGAGTCCTTTGTCAGCGTCACTCGAAGAACTACCGTTCTTCATGATCAATACATAGAGTGCCGCTAACGGAGTTCTTTGTCAGCGTCACTCGAAGAACTACCGTTCTTCATGATCAATACATAGAGTGCCGCTAACGGAGTTCTTTGACAGCGTCACTCGAAGAACTACCGTTCTTCATGATCAATACATAGAGTGCCGCTAACGGAGTTCTTTGTCAGCGTCACTCGAAGAACTACCGTTCTTCATGATCAATACATAGAGTGCCGCTAACGGAGTTCTTTGTCAGCATCACTCGAAGAACTACCGTTCTTCATGATCAATACATAGAGTGCCGCTAACAGAGTCCTTTGTCAGCGTCACTCGAAGAACTACCGTTCTTCATGATCAACCAAACAAGCAAATCGGACTGTCGAGCACAATGAACTTATAGCATTGACTGTTTTATTTCTTATGTTCTTATCCGTTGATCATGTCTACACCATTTTTATACTCGAATTATATATTTTATACTGTGTACTTATACTTTTAATACTTGTTTGCACTTTGCAGTTTGCACCCAACACATACCTATTATCAAACTTTGAGGTTCGGAAATTTTTAGATCTAATCTGAAAAATTGAGATTTAGCTTTACTGAAATTTTAAATGTATTAGTATATAGCCTTTACAGTATAAGTATACAGCCTATATATTCTTTACATCATAATATATTAATATATTAAAATATATAGCCTTTACAGTAACTTCAGGCTACAGAACGTCAGAAACATACAGTCTTACTGTATCGGGGAGAATACTCTGGATCTCGCGATAAGGGGGTGGTCGGTAAGATCTGGTCAGAGTGAAATGATTTATGACTGGTATAATAAAAAGGTTTACAATACAATTCTGAAGAGTTATTATAATGAAAGTAAAGCAATCTACTAAGATACTGTACTACACTGCAAAAAATGGCTACGCAAATTCAACACTTTTCGATACTCCACGGTGACCACCACTTTTTTGTTTTAAATCAACACATCACGCAGTGTTAATTTCGGTGATTCAAGACAATGGATGTGTTGCCAATGTTGACTCAAGACTGTGATAGTGCTAGTATGGCACCCTTCATTGTGTTGAATCAGCATTGACAACACAACCATTGTGTTGAATCACGGAAATCAACAGTTTGTTGTGTTGATTTAACACATAAAAGTGGTGGTCACCCTGGCTTACCGAAAAGTGTTGAATTAACACAGCTATTTTTGCTGTGTAGTAGGATCCAGGTTCGATACCCGGCGACGAAACAAGAGATTCGGAGCTCACTTTGAACTGTAGGTTGCGTCTTCAGGACGTAATCTTCATCCGATAGAAGGCAATGGCAAATCATCATCGGTTTACCTTGTCTACGGACCTTCGAATCACAACCTTCTGTCCGGGAAAAACGCCAATCTTCATTATCACCCAGTTAACACAGGGTGTAACCATACTTACTGCAAGCCCTAAGCTCGTTGATACCCATAGTATAGTAACAAATATTTCTGAAACACTTTTGTAGGGCTCACACACTTGTCTCGATCTCTAACTTATGTACTTACGGTGCGAAAGCTGTAGGTCGAACAATATTAAAACCATTTCACAGAACTTGAGAGCACCACAATGAGAGCGGCTATTATAAAAATTGATAACAGAAGTTCTTAAACTACACAAAATCGGCAGCTCCGGCTGTAATAACCATACTGTCAATTGTGATAAAGAGATTTTTCTGTTGACTTTGTTTCAGTCCCATAAAAATAACATTAAAACAGTACAATCAATGTCCTAGATTCTGTCCCGTTCAATGTGAATGTATTTTTTCCAGTAGATAAAATTGTATAGGATAATAAGGAATCCACTCCTCCCAGCTGAGGTACGAATTGGTGTCTGGCAATTACTATGGCAGCAGAGTTATGACAAATTAACCAGTTACAAGAGAAAAATATGAAAGCGAAATGGTTAACGCTAAGCTAACAAGGGAACCTCACTTGGTGTCAGTAAAGTCCGGTAATGGGACTAGACGTATTCGAAAAAATCATAAATATAAAAGAATCCAAAATTTGTGACCCCGGAAACCCCAAGAAAATGATAGTAACCCCAATTGTTAGTTAAGCATTAGTAATATGCAATTGATGCTGGAAAAATGTATTGGTGATGGAATATTAATTGAACAAAGAGGGTAAAAAGTAGAATACTACGATAATTATACTTGAAGAAGATGATATTATTTGTAAAAACAAATGAAACGATAAATAAATAAAACGATAAATAAATAAAACGATAGATTATTTCAAGGTAACATGGAACGCATTATGTACATTTTCTACAAAGTAGTTGAAGCAATACTCGTTTATACAATGAGCACAGCGCATAAACGGCAGAACTTTACATACTTGTTCACAACAGTTATCTGTTATGCCAAAGTAATGAACAACAGGGGTAGTAACTTGTCAGTTTATGATCGATTGAACATTGTTTCACAACAGCTCCTGAAATTAAATAAATTCAATTAATTAAATTATTGGAATAATGCTATACCGCCATGCTCTCGCTAGTGCTCGCTGCTGATTCTCTAGAGCAAACCGTAAAATATTCAACATTTAGTTAAATTTGAATTTGGCACCATACATTGCAAAACAAATGTTTGTTATTTGCAATCTCTTCATTTTTCGAAAGACAACTGTGATTTTATCAATAAAACATGAACACATTCATGATGTTACAATACCTATTTACGAGTTCATTCATTTTACGTATGACCTATTTCGTATGTGTTTGCATACCTTTCCCACAGTTCCCATTGAGTTGCTCTAATTTTCTTGGGGTATCCGGGATCACAAATTTGGGATTCTTCTTTATTTATGTTCTTTTGAATACAACTAGTACCATTACCCAACTTTTTTGGTACCAAGTGATTTTTTCTTGTAAGCAATTGCAGAAAGTGTTGGCAATCGAAGTTTCCGACTAATGGTTAGAAAATCTCACTAATAGCAAACTAACTGCGAAGTTACCTTTTGAATCAGGGAGTACTCACAACCAAGTACCCAGTAATATTTCAACTTGTCGTAATCTAACATCCTGTTGAATATACTGTAATAATGGAACATGTTCAACGACAATAAATTTTAAGCAGTTTCAGTACATCACAAAAGGTATTCAGCGACCAGTACAAACATCATGTGTGATTGAGTAATTCATTATAAATTTTGAAGATTATCATAGACATACTATTCTAGATCTGGTGTTCAAGGGTCAATGTTAGGTGATTAGATTTTGACAACTCATAAGAAATTATCTCTATCCAATAAGTGAATAAAATCAATTAGAATGACAGAGAGAAAGTTACTGTAAGTAGGTAATTCACGAAAACGTCAGACCAGTATAAATACTCAAGCATCATGCCATGTGGGCTTCGTGGTGGACAAAAACCGAGAGCGTGGGTTGTCTCGGGGTTCTCCTCTTTTCTCCCACTTTCTTCATTCCACTAATTCATCCCATAAATTGCCTAAAGGCCTTCAAATTAAATTCAAATTCAAACTTGTACAATATTGTGATAAAACAGGCAAATTTTCAATGTTTGGTGTATGAGTTGATTGGTAAAGAGTTGCTAACTAAAAAAAAAAATATTGGCTTCCATTCATTTGAATTTGGGTTTTAGTTATGGCTTTTAGGCATCTAAGGCTCAAACCAGGATAGAGGAGGGGAAAGGATGAAGGAAGGTGTCGGGCTGGGCCTAAGTTGCAGATCGGCCGCTGGGATTGAACCCACGACCTCCTAATGCTAAACCAAAGCTCGGTAGGTTCTACTCATATGTTTGGAATTATTATCACTCAACCCCCGTAGTCTAGCGGCGAAGGTCGATATCTACGGATGATCGGTACTGGAGATTCCAATCACGCCTTACATCCTGAATGAGGTTACGCCTGCTTATCCCCATCCACACGAAAGGTATGCTGAGATTGTACCTTGCATGACGGCAAGAGCTGCTATACTCAATTTATAACAGAAAATGTTTTCGGAGTATCGAACGTATCGTTAGAGCCACAGGTCATCATTTCCTGTAAAAATTTTTTATCATATATTCTGTTGCAGGTAGAGGTTCTGTAATACGTCCAACAGAAAAACTTATAAAGCGCGATCCCTTTTACTGAAAGCGACCTATGTGTTTGACAAAACGTTCGATAGCTACACAAATAACAGAGGTCCATATTTTATAAAACACGTTCAGTGTAGCTTCTCCTTCCTTCTGCAGCGCACGGAATTAGGATGCTGAATACAAAGACCGTATATACGATCTTGAAAGTTTCGTAACGTATAGTCTAAATTTGCAATGAAAGTTTTCGTTTCATTAACATAAAATTTAAATTCTTGAATGAATTATCAACTCAGTTATATGTTTTTTTCAACCTAACAATTAAACTCACTTAGTCTATGGTATTATTAAATATTGACATATTTGTCTCTTTCAGGAAACATGAAAAATCTACTGTTGCTGTGTATTCTTCCACTGGTTTTCTCCGAGGTAAGTTTAACGCAAAACTTCTATAAGTAACAGGTTACACTACTTATAATACAGAATATTGATATATTTTTTTTATTTGCATAAGATGAAGAATTTTGTGACGGTTTATTCTTAGGAAAATGACTAACAAAATGTTATCAAGCACATATTATAAAAGTGTCGGATCCAGAGAGGCAGGGTGCATGCACCCTTTCAAGGGAAAATAGGGAAAATAGTCTATTTTTATAGTATTATTTCAATAATTTATCTCGGAAAAGCTTTGATTTGTTTCCGGACAAATCTAATTTATCTAGAAATGTCAATTTCGGGGGATACCTGTGTCTTATTCCATGACAACACTTAGCAATATAAAGGGAAATATGATAAATTTGTACTTTAAAAAACACTTACACAGCTGGAAAATATCGAAAATATCCATGGTTTATTCCACCTGCGCCCCTCCTCACAAAAATCCTGGATTCGCCACTGTTACAAAATAACTCTAATTAATTTGCAGGTAGGTGGAGTACTTTTGAGCTCTTTCGGAGAAGGAGTGGTCATTTTTCTCCGTACTTGGTATATCGAGTACACTAACTCTACACTCAAAAAAATTATTGGTATTTATTGCCCCCTCCCCCCCCAAAAAAAAGAAGTAATAGAACACCTCTACCTCTACACCAATTCCAGTGCTGGGTAACACCAATTCTAGTGTTGGTTAACACCATACGGGGTGTACAACCCGTTTCTGGTGTTGACAAACACCTCTACCGGTGTTCAGAAACACTGTTAGGAATGTTACAGTGCACCGCTAGAAGCGTTAGGGAACACCTTCAATGGTGTTTATTAACACTCCTATAACGGTGTTTCTGAATACCGGTAGAGGTGTTTGTCAACACCAGAAACGGTGTTTGACACCCCTGATAGTGTTAACCAACACTAGAATTGGTGTTACCCAGCACTGGAATTGATGTAGAGGTAAAGGTGTTCTATTACTCCTTTTGGGGTGGCAATAAATACCAATAATTATTTTGAGCGTAATTGTGAGAAGGGAACACTTTGGACCGACAAGAAACAGCCAATTTGAAGTACATATGAAAACTATAGTGAATGAAGCATTCAGAAACAGGCTGAAAAATAGATTCGGTAAAGATTTCAACAGTGACATGACACTAATAGCATTATATAACAGTTATGAATATGTGCGCTCTAAATTAGAATACGCGTTTGTGATTTGGAATCCCTACGTTCACTCACATTCTCTACTAACTGAAAGAATTCAATCAAAGTTCTTAAGGTATCTCACCTATCAGAAAAATGGATTGTACCCTACATTTGAATCCTTATCTAATGTGGCCAGGAATTTCAATATTTTGATGCTCGAGCAAAGAAAGAAATTAAATTATGTCCTCACTCTTTATAACTTTGTTCATAATTACATTAAATGGTCTGATCTAATATCCACACCGCACTATGATCTAATATCATGTACTATACATTCACCGAGGACACGAATGGAAAAGAGTGGTTTCCTGCACTACCAGAGAGCAAAAATCAATACAATAGGAAAGTCTCCCATATTTAGAACAAGCACTTCCTATAATCATATCAGCAAGGTAATCACAGACATAGATATATGTTATATTTATGAACGTAGCTTTACGAATACAATCGTGAAATACATTTTATTGTAATTAGTAGATATATTACTGTACTAATTTAGGAATTCACTAATTTTCTATTGTTTAATTCTTTCGCCTTTCTATTTCATTATTATCTTCAAAATGTTGAAAATATGTACGCTGTAACTGGGCATTCATTATGCCTGTTGTGTTCAGTGAACTTCAATTGAAAAAATGCAATCAGATCTTTTACTTGCCCATAACAAGCTGCCGAGTGCCACGTCACCGGTACCAAAATACATAAATTCGACGCGGTGGCTCAATTGGTAGAGCGCTCACCTCTGTCGATAGGAGTCGTCGGATCGATCCCTGCTCATGCCATGTGGGCTTTGTGGTGGACAAACACCGTGTTCGTGGGTTTTCTCGGGGTTCTCCCGCTTTCTCCCACTTTCTTCATTCCACCAATTCATCTCATCATCATCCATACGGCCTGAGCCAAAGTTGCCTAAAGGCCTTAAAAATTAAATTCAGATTCAAAATTCACATAAATTGGACAACTAAGATTCTGAATTTTTGTTAAGTTGTCAATGCTGAACATTCTCTTGTGACTCTGATATTTGGCACTACATAATATATTCCTGGATGGCATCTTGAACATAGGCTCTGGCCGACACCTTCCCGAATCCTTTCCCCTTCCCTACTCCGGCCCGAGCCTTAGATGCCTAAAAGCCATAAATAACATTTAAATCTAAATAATATATTCCTGTCATATTCTTCACTTAAAAAGAAGGGTTTCATACGATTCTACAATTACTGTGTCGCTACAGGCTTAAAATGGTGTACTGTATTTTGATTTAGCATTATTTTTTTAAAATGGGACCAAATTAGACGATCGAATAAAGCATTGACTTTTAAGATTCAGACCCTCATTGCCTTGTGAGAACGAAGAGTTACTCTGGTCTAAATCAAGATATCATCTCAGTATTCACCTTGAATAACTTGATAGAACGTACCGTATGTAAAATCCTTAATCAGAGTGGCTGGGCAGGGTTTCAGACCAAGGGGGTCCAATTATGAGACTAACATACTATTGAGCGAGCACACACACGTCAAAATCACTTTATATTCATTACGGTTATTGAAAAAGTTTCTTCTTACTTTCACGTATGGCGACAATGTAACTGTACACCTTACATTATCTATTTAAAATATATTTACACAACTAATATACAATATTAAGAATTTAAGTATACATCGATCTAATAATAGAATTAAATTAAATCAAGTGTTTTAAATCTGGACGGGCGTAAGCCATAGTGCCGTTACCTCCAATATAATTCATTCTATTTACCTATCTATCCAGTAGTTTAAACTTTTTACGTAGATCTTCGGCTTTCTGTAGTGTGACATTAACCTATTTTCGATGTTTGGAATACAGTACAATTCTCACAGTGTTCTTGAGGCCACTGTCCTTGGTTTATAACAGGTAACGTCATTCTAACTTATTCTATGTTTAACCCCTCCCCTCTTTGATTCCGATTGGTCGGTAAGGCTCAATGGAAGTAGGATTTCCCGCATTTTTTGTTTTATATCAATTATTGAAATTTCAATGCAGGTAAACAAACTTTCACGGACTATCATTTTGTACTTCAATAATGAGTCAATTATTCAAATGTTTAATGTAGGTAAACATAAAATAACTTCTAACGACTAAAGTCCATTTTGTACTTCAATAATGAGTCAATTATTCAAATGTT
>JAGDQP010018502.1:0-12001 GCA_022664845.1 Lepisma saccharinum | reverse complement strand
CTAAAGTCCATTTTGTACTTCAATAATGAGTCAATTATTCAAATGTTAGTTCAGATAAACAGAAAATAACTTCCACGGACTAAAGTCCATTTAAAATTTTTTGTACTTCAATGAGTCAATTATTGAAATTTCAGTGCACGTAAACAGAAAATAACTTTCATGGACGAAAAATTTCAGTCCAGGTAAACAGAAAATAACTTCGAACGACTAAAGTCCATTTTGTACTTCAATAATGAGTCAATTATTCAAATTTTAGTGTAGGTAAATCAAATATATCTTTCACGGACTAAAGTCCATTTTGTACTTCAATAATGAATCCAATTAATTTTAAAGAAATACTAGCAGTAACTTCATTATTGTGTGCGGACATTTTCTGAACTATTCTGTCCCAAAAATGTTTGCATATTTGCAATAATAATAAAGTTAATTGAAACTAATCGTACTCATTATTGACGCTCGTAACAGACTTTAGTTCCGGAATGTTATTTTCTGTTTACCTGCACTGAAAATTGAATAAATCGACATACAGAAAAAAAATGCGGGAAAACGTACTTACATTGAGCCTTCAATGGGTACTGGTGCTAGTGACGGAGTCCCAGATCGGGTTTAAAGTCTTGTTCATACGCCAATTCAGTTTCACCGCATAATACCTAGATGATTTCAATCTTAACTTTGAAATGTTGTGCTTTGGTTTGTCTGTAATTTTTACGAGAATTGAAAACTTAGTTTCTAAAGACGAGAGTAATTACTTTTGAACCAAGCACTCACTGGTTTCAATCTGAGGCATTCTGCAAATGCACAGTTGAGTATCATCACTCGTTACTGAAGTGGATTTTCCTCGCCGCTCTAATTCACCTGCGTGGAAGCTGGAATAATATTATGTTATACTTCGCATTGTTTTCATAAATCATTAAAAAGGATGGGGATCCAGAGAGTAACATGTTTTTTAAACCGTACCATCATGATGTTCAATCTCGTAAGTGATGTAGGAATTGTTTTCACACCAGTTTATCATATGAATATAACCAAAGATATGGGTAGATATATCAAGCCGCCGTAGCTCAGTGGATAAAGCATTGGCTGCACATAAAGGAAGATCCTAGGTTTGAGCCCAGTGGCCAGATATCCTGACTCATGTATTTCCAGGATTTTCTTCAGTCACACCAAGATGATAGTGGGAGGGTACCTTCAAAGCAGGCCCAAGCCAACTTTCTTCCCATATCCTCTCCTCTATCCCAGCCTGAGCCAAAGATGCCTAAAGACCATAAATAAAATTGAAATTATAAATTCAAACTTGGGCAGATAACCGCCATATAACATCCATAAGAATATTTTCAAATATTTATGCATAATTTAAAAATCCCTTTCTTTCTTTCTTTCTAGATAGCTTTTGCCAGAATCTTCAGTATCGTGGAGACCGATAAAGATCCTTTAATACAGAATAACGACGTGACCCGGTCAGGAAGAGGAGCTGGACATAAACGCTTTTACTTACTGGATAGAAGCATTGAAATTCTCGCCGACTTTAAGAATCAAATGGACCGCAAGAAGAGGTCACCCAATGTGTCTTCCACAACAGAAACCGCATCAAAATCCGAGTCATCCGTCAGTTACGATCCTGTCCAAAAACTTGTACAGTTATTTAACTCGTCGGGACTATCTGAAGTTGCGAAGTACGTTAAAGAAGTCTGGCCTTATGTAGGACCTATTGTGATTCAGCTAGCGAAGATTCTGATCTCAAGTTCGGGCCACCCAATGGCTGCAGCTGCTATTGGTGCACTAAGTTATTTGCAGTGACATTTAACTACCAATTTATTTATAGTATATTTATTTTTGAAAGAATATAATAATAAATTATCTTTATAACAAATTATTTTTAATTCAGCGAGCGAGATAGACCCTTCAGTGGTGGATTGTAGATCTTTTAACAAAAAATGAGGAGCGAACAGGCAAAACCTCACATGTCCATTTTTCAATTTTAAAAAATTGCTAGTTTTAAGACCTGAATGAACAGATGCATCGAATAATACAAAGTGATTTTCTGAAAGAAGTACTTATTCCATCACAATATGTACTTCGTTGATAAAACCACTTTGCATGATTCATTAAGGTCTGAAAAAGAACAAAACTTCTTTTTCTATAAAAAAAAAATGGACATGTAAGGGTTTGTTTGTTTGCTCCTCGACTGTACTTAGAAGTTCACAGAATAATTTTGAACCTTAATAACAATCCGAATTAATTGGCGATGATTATGATTTATTTCATATGACATGATTAAAAAGATACGAATCATTTCAAAAGCCATTAGATGCGATGGTTGTTTCTGCTCAACGGATTTAACACCTACCTGGCGCAACATACGAAATTGAAGCTTAGTGTTCGCTTAGGATGTAGATCACGACCGGGATCTTGATATGTTTATTCCATTTATTTTTGGTGTATATCTGTTATTCGTTCAGAAATGGTAAAGGAAGTCATATAGAAATAAATTAATTTACTACACAAAGTTGGCGTCCATGATCTACAGTTCTTTATTGAACTTAATGAGAAATCAGAAACTGTGATCTATGTCCGTTTTTTATACTGGCATGTTTGATTTTTTTTTATTTAAGGCCTTTAGGCAACTTTGGCTTAGACACGAATGAATGATGATGGGAGAATTGATGGAATGAAGAAAGTGAGAGAATCTAGAGAAAACCCACTCACACAATGTTTGTCCACCACAGAGCCCACAAGGCACGAACCGGGATCGAACCGAGGACTCCACACACCAAAGGTGAGCGCTCTACCACTGAGATACCGCAGTCCCGATACTGGCATGTGTTATATACAAACGTGGCCTACGTAAATTGGTGTGGATGAGCAACAACGAAAGTAAGATGACAGACAATCTGGACGACACTAAAAGTTAAGAACAGAATATCGGGATTGTGAGGGAGGTGTGGAGGTGTTAAACGTCGAAGTCTTACTATTTTTTTGACAGGATAAAGAATAATACGCACTGTTAAAATTTTGAGAAAGTTCTCTGATACATCCCGTAATGTTTAAGAGAATTATCAATACTTGCAGTTCGCAAGTGATCCTGGAAAAGCACCGAGTAATTGAATTGGTGCATGCTAAAAGGGGTTCATTAAAAAAAAACGAAAAGTGAGGTAACAATTGTGTTAGGGTTCTGAAGGTTGCTCGTATTTTTTCATGCTGAAAGGGAATCAGTAAAATGCTCCGTGTACACAGAAGCCGTCAAAGCCGTCCATTCATTGACTGAGTACTGGAACATACTTTTGCGTTTACAAGTCCTGGAAGACAAACTTTAGAACAACCACGTAAAAAAACTTATCCTCAAGGGAAAGTTGCCTTGCCAAAAGCCAATTTTGATGATATTAGAAAGCTCCAGCCATATATTCCAATACAATATGAAAAGTTTTAAGGCGAAATTTAAATGTGGCCCATAACTGAAAATGGTATTGGATTTTTTAATTTATTTAAGGCATTTAGGCAACTATGGCTCAGGCTGTATGGATGATGATGGGATGAATTGGTGGAATGAAGAAAGTGGGAGGAAATGGGAGTACCCCAAGAAAACCCACGCACACGGTGTTTGTCCACCACAAGGCCCACATGGCATGAGCAGGGATCGATCCGGCAACCCATATCACCAGAGGTGAGCGCTCTACTAACTGAGCCACCGTGGCCCCAAAATGGTATTGGAGATGATGACTAAGCAAAGTATATAAACATCAACATAAGACCTATTTAACCGTGTTGCTATTGTAAAACAGTTCAAAAGTTATCAAAATTTTACCTTTTGTACTTTTTTCAATACTAAAAGTATGTAAAAATGCTTAGCTCTGTCTTGATTTACCAATTACCATTGTATGCTATAAGGGGATTAGTCAAGCACTTTTAATGTTTTTTTTTGCTACGACATATTTATTGTTTTACTCCATTCAAGTAGATGGGCTCATCCTACCTGTAGTCTGAAGTTTTCCAACTAAAAAAGGCACTGCTGTCTTCTTCTTCTTTTTTTTTGCACAGTTTCTCTTGTCATTTGACTGATCCAATTTTAGCATACACCGATTCATTTCTTTTACCGTATTGGTAGCTCTCAGTTTTTTGTTCCAGTGTGATTTATGCACATGCGCAGAAAGGCCAAAGGCTTCTTTATCGTAACACAACATGTCTTAATGCTGGTCAAATGTTTGCTGCTGCTATCGTGATATAGAAATGGAACATATTCTCAGTGAATGACGATTCCGATTACTAACAAATAGAAAAAGTCATTAAAATGGTGTAAGTGATGGGAGTAACTTAGTTTGTGTTTTCGGGGTTCGGGAAACGTATTTCTGACCGTCAGTACTGTTTGGATCTATTGTTTTTAATATCTATCAGTTTAGTCCAGTCGGTAAGACGCTGGACTTCTAACTGAACAATCCATGTTCAAATCTCGTTCAAGCTTCTCTTATTTATTCCTTGCTCCTGGTATTCCTGAAAACTGAGTGATGGTTGGTTTCTTTTGGCCAAGTTACTGGAAATTTCCGGACAGTTACGGTTGTCCAATTGTTTCCAGGAAGGTTTAGGAAACAACTTCACAGTGTGGAAAAGAAATGACATACTATCCAGCATTGTGAAAGGATAAAGAGAAAAATTAATTTAAAAACTTTTTAAAGACATACTTTTCTTAAACAATTCGTACTAATAAGAAATAATTTTGTTTATGCATGACTGAAAAGAAAAGCATGGGGAGCGCTCTCATATTCAGTAACTTTATAAATTCTTCAAGTAATGCGCTACATGCTTTTCTTTTTAGCCATGCACAAAAAATATTTCTTACTTTTTAGTTGGAATTGTTTAAGAAAAATACGTCTTTAAAAGGTGTTTTATTCTTACCCCAATCCTAAAGTGTTCTGCAACCAGTCAAACGCCACAGCGTTGCAGGCTAGTATTTAGGGTAATATTAAAAAAATATATGAAAGTAACAATAGAATATTGTATTGTCACCCGACTTACGTCGCTGTGCAAATTTTCATTATTGTATGACGCCGGGAAATGAGCTAAATTAACGTTGCAAGATGTGAGAACACTACAAACCATTGTGAACTAAAGAAAAGAATGTAAAAATCAGACAGAACTCTCAACCAAAGTGAAGATGGAAAATGATATGAACAAGCAACTTTATGGCAGTTAGATAAACACCAGAATTTTTAACTCGCGCACCTGGAAACTCGTCTCGGATGAATTCCTCTTTCACTTCAAATCGCGCATGGAGTTATCCTTTTTCATGGGCTCCGAAGTTCCACGTGCTGCGCACTCACGTAACATCGGAAGAAAGTGTAATCACCGAATCATCCGAGGGAAAGAGGAACTTCGGGAACACGTAGGCCTAGTCGTCAGCCAAGGAATTCAATCAACTCGGGTAAACTTTAAAATCGATAAACTCAATTAAGCAGATTGATCATATTGGAGACTCGACCGTAGAATGCTTTCACCTTCTGTGTCAGACAATTTCATGCCGCGATGGAATTTATGGTTGGCAGCATGTGGAACATAAACCTTTGTGTAGTACAAGAACGGTTATCAGAGAAAAAGATGCCATATTTGTACAATTTGAATTTTATTCTTGACAACATGGAACGAAGATGTAACCTAATTCATTAGCAACACAATAACGCAAATTAAAATAATGGGAGAAAATATATTACTGTTTCACATCAGCTGCCACTGTCTGCTTATAAAGAACTCAATCTCACTGTGCCACCGCAGCCCAAAGTAGATCTCTGCCTATTGGAATACATGAGTCCCCCAAAAAGGAATCGAACCCTGTCCGCCCGCACCGAAAGGAAGAGCGTTAACCATTCATCTTAACAGGAACTCAGTGTGTTTATATTCATAAAAATTAACATGATAAAAGAACGTAGAAAAAGGTAATTGGAATAGGGATAAGAAGATGAAGAACAACAACAACGTTTGGAGCAGTGGGCGTCAGGAAATTTTAAAATGCCTCGAATTTAGTAGAGCTGAAACCGGATCACTTTCTTTCTGAATAGTCTTTCCGAGGACGGGTTATTTGCACACCTCTGGCGGTATTTTTATTCTGTCCGGGATATGAGACTGTTTCCATATGCTATTACTATTATTAGGAACTTTTGGGGTAGTATTTTCCGTGCTGGGCGGGGTAACACCCCCAGGTACGGTCAACGCAACAGTGTATAATAAGGAAAAAATTAAATCTCTGCTTTGCCCTCCGGTTCATCGGGTCACACCCGGTCCCAAGCATAGATCTGATGACCGGGTTCAAAACTTGACCCGGTAACCCGTTTCAGCTCAGGAACTGATCAAACAGAACGGACCGTAATCGGAAGGTTTGGGATCCTAAAACCCGAACCGGTCATTTTGACAGATGATTTCCCCTTTTTTCCTCATTTAATCCCACTGAATGGTGAAATAGTACCTTGACTATAGATCAGGGAAGCTAACTGCTCTAGCAACAGTGGAATGAAGTTAATGAGTTGAAGAGAGAAAACTAGGAAACTGCGCAACTTACGAGGAATGATTTTGCGCTTATAATAGTAATTCTTCTCTAAATCAATAGGAATATAGAGAAACTAGAACACAGAAAAAATTATTAATAAATTACAATCTAAGTATGCTAATTATTCCTCACTAAATTTGAATAATATTGTGTCGTCTCCCTTTTAAGTATTATACACTGCGTTTTCACTTTTCTATAAAGGAAGTAGCTCCGTGGGTTCGCTCCCAGCGACCGGCCGTCCTGGCTGAGGTTTCGTCCAGGTTCCTCTCGGTCGGATGGTAGGCACCTTGAATAAAGTCAGGGATGACTCCTTTCCTTTGTTTTTGTGTTGTCTTCTACGTAAAAGGGGGCTGCGGTGGCTCAATGGTAGAGCGCTTACCTCTAGTGCTTGGGGTCGTCGGTGCGATCCCTGCTCACGCCACGTGGGCTTTGTGGTGGAGAAACACCGTGTGCGTGGGTTTTATCGGAGTTTTCCTGTTTCCTCCCACTATCATCATTCCACCAATGCTCCCATCATCATCATCCATCCGGTCTGAGCCAAAGTTGCCTAAAGGCCTTAAGAATTAAATTCCAATGTAAAATGGCCTCGGTGGAGATTGTTTAATAAACAAAAAAAATTAATAGCCCTGAAGGCTAATAGATATACCGTATTTACTCAAATATAAACGCTCCTCCTTTATCAAAATGTAGGGCTAAAATTCTTGAGGGGCTCTTATAATCGCATAATACGTTTTCAGATGGTAGAAATAAATTGATACTGTTAATTGTTGCTTTTTAGCGCATTTTATTTTTACGATAAATGCACATAGCTCTTAATAACAATAACTTTAGGACAACATGAGTACAAAAGTTACAGCTAAACAATAACTACATTTATTGACACATTTTATGGATTCTCAAAACCGTTCCAAATTTTTTAGGGGACTCCTATTCGAGTAAATATGGTATTCTTAAAGCCAGTCAAAACTCCGAGACTTACCATTCTGACTGAGGCTCTCTATGGTTCATCTCAGTAATAACAGACAAATGTTGGGACGGTGCCCTGAGATACGATCCGGGCCATTACTACAGTCCCCAATTCTTTTCCCACTGATAGAATGTCTGGCTTAATGTCAAATAAAACGATGTAAAGGCCATAACTAGAAGTTTAGACAAGCTTCAATACAAGGTAACCATTGTACAAACAGGAAGCATATATTAATACTTAAAAAACTGAGTCAAACTGCCAGGTTATCGCATACAATGACTAGCCCATTAGCTAAGGACTTTAGTGAACGGAAACGTGTGGATTCACCGACGACGCTTTCTTACCATTAAAGACTCTCGCACAAGTTTTTTGCTATTATAGGTGGCCAACTCAACACAAGAGTTTGCAACCCTATTGCTTGTAGCACAACACTTTAAATATATTTTAGCAATGCATTAACAAGACAGTTAATTGGTAGAAATGAAAATGGGAAACGCTGAAAGCAAATGATAAAAAGAATAAAAGAATGGATTATGGCACTATCAACGAAAAAACTTCAACAAACGATAATGCGGTTAACCTGAAACTAGTACTTACTTGATTGTTGACGGTACACTTACAACAAATTATTTATACAAGGTCAGTGCTTTTGTAAACGTCCCATTTTAAGTGAGACAAGCATTGAACATAAAATAATTCAACGTCTTAAGTTATCTCTGAAACCTCTAACAGTTGGAGCGATGAAGGCAGAAATGACACAGTTTCGGCCTTTGAAACTACAGTAACTCTCTAGGTAATAATAGATCGATTAATGGTTCTGTAATTTAAATGAGATATTTCATGCTGGGTTTTCATTTCGATGAATTTGAAAGAAGCAGGAAAATTTTAGTCACCCACATGTTCAGTGGAAAAACTATAAAGGACATTGTTTTCTGCATTACATTGAAAGCATTTGAAGATCACATGAAAAGAACGTGTTTTGTCCATTTTCTTGATATTACAGGAGAGCGTTTTGAAGGTCCATAATCAGCATTACGTATACCTGCACATCAAATAAAGATTTACTTGTAACAGACGGACTATGCATAATTTCTTCATGCATGCATAATTGCTTGGTAAAAAGACCCTTCAAAGGGCAAACAGATGACACTCTTATCTTAATTTGGTAAAAAATGGACAAAGCACGTTCTTTTCCTGTGGTCTTATTTGGTTCGGAAGGCGTAAGAAATGCGATGGCTGTTAAGAACTACAATAGTGTTTCTTATGGAATCGAACGTTGTTATCCGCCCTAGAACCAGAGCCCACTTGGCTCTACCTGATAAGCTCAGCTTAACGGTTGTGGAATTAGATAGGAAGCGAGACTAGCCTTCTAGGCACCTTCTACACGAACGAAAAAAAAACGCAACTGTTTTACCGCGAGCAACTGTGCCTTCTAAAATCCCACGCTTTTAAATGTACGTGTCTACACGAGTGTTTTCACCGCACGGTTTGGAAGCGTTGTAACTGCGCCAGGCAGTTTCAAGGCGTCGCGCATTAAAACCACGAGCGGGAGAAACATGACCCATTCTACACGAGACAGTACCGTTCATGTAGATAGGGCTAGGGTTTTTCTCGTGGTTTAACCGCGTCTTTCCGGGTGTAGACAGAGAAATGCAGGCGGTTGCTCACAATAACAACACCGCTTTTTCCCCGTTCGTGTAGAAGGTCCCTTAGAAAAGCGGTTGATGAGAGATGTGGGGATTGGTCTTTAGAGATACAGCCAGAAAACAAAACTGGATGACTCTATTGTCTTTACAATGTGCTGTAAAGGCCTTAAAAATTAAATTAAAATTCAAAATTTACAACGTGTTGACTTATTTACTTCCTCTCTTTAGCAAATAACTTTAACATTCAGCATTCATTGTTTATGCTAAGACCTCGCATAATTCAGAGCGTGGATCTCCTTCTTTGTCCCCTACTGTACATTCAGAATTCGCATGGTAGAGCAAAAAAGTAATAACGCAAGTTTGAAGCAGGTTAGCTAACTTCTGGGTTTGAACTTTGCATCTCTAACTTCTAATGCTGATACTCTAGATTTTTCTATTTTCTTAAAGGTAATGCATCATCGCTAAATAATTTATCTACATGCAGTATTCATTGAAGGTTGGACATGGAAAACGATGTAAGTGCTGAAAACGAAATTTTACAGGAGGGAGGAAAAAGAGAAAATCTCTCCGCCTTGAACATACATAACTACGACATCTTCCATTTGCAATGCTCTAGAAACTTTTAGATTTGTCCCGGCTATTAGGCTTGGGAATTCGAACATTTCCCCATCGAAAAAGTGAGTTTCGGATTTGTGGCACTTATAACGTTTTCCATTTTCAGTCTTTAATTATAGATAAGTAGGAAAGTTGTTGAACAGCGACGCAATGAATTTCTGCAATATGAGAGATAATATTAATACTAAATCGAACTGTACTTATGGTCTCTAGCTATCTTTGGCTCAGGGTATGCATGTATAAAAGGATTTAGTTATAATCTATGAGGACAAAATCATTGCGTATGTGAAATGTAAGCGTCTGTTTACAATATAATAGAAAAAGAAAAGGATATGAAAGAAGAAATCCAAAATAAGATATGTTGATTAAAACAAGCTCCACTAATTCATTATTTATATTTCTAAGATATGAGCATATTTGTTTACGTGTTTGGTGTTAATTTAGACTGAACGAATGAGATTCTTTTAAGTACGACAACGTGAAATAGGACACTAGAAACCTTATATTGAGCTCACATGTCTAATTTTGCACTCGCACTCTTGATGATATCCTCTCTATTTGCCTTGAATTAACCTTGATACTTTCATCAAGGGAAGGTCTTGAAAAGTGAATACGTAAGTCTTCCTTCCATTGAAGGGACCGAAGGATGGCTTCTTTTATTACTGTCAGCTGTTCTGTTTTGTTTTTAGGTGAGTCTTCCAATATTTATGAAGGGCATTGTCCCCGTTTTGTATTGATTAAACTTTCTCTTAATACAGGGCTACTGTAAATGATTTATCGGATTTCAAAATACAGTATTTTCAGAAGTATTACACATTGAATAATGATTGGTACACGAAAAGAAACGGAAACTCACTATTTTTTCTCAAACACTACAAACGTTCTTATAGGCTACGTGCATCTTGGTTCACAATCCACATATTTTGCCCCCGAGAATTCTCGTGCTTGAGTTAATACTTATCAAACATCATCATCTGCAAATGAGCTGAAATAATATCTAAAACTGAATTTTATGTATAGAAAACCATCTGCTTCCATAATATAATATGAGTATGATAGAAACATTTCATTATTTCTTTCTACGATCGTATTAAGAGTGATTCAATCTCGTTCCTTTCTGAGTGATTCAATCTTGTTTTAAGAATTACATATTGTTGTATCTGGATCTATAAACTTTCAATTCGTTGGTTAAAAAAAAATGCACTGAGGCATCCCAGCCTTATTCTGAAAATAATGTCACTTTTCTTATCAATTTAAAAGAGCTCTTTACTTTTTGAGAACCGAACTTTACAGCGGATCAAAACTTCCGCATTGAAAAGATTTTGATCATTGAAGTCCAGTGTTCGATTTGTCGTGGGGGATGCCGCGGATTTTCCCTGGTGTGTGAAGATTTCATCCCCGGTTGTTGATTCCCAATATCATCCCAGCCAGGGATAAATTAATTGTATTTCTACCCACACAGATAGCATGTTGGGACTTACCAGCAGCTACTAGTTTTAGGATCCCCCCTTCGTAATTTATAACAAATCATCGAACACTGTCAACGTCAATGTCATTGCACAGTGCTTTTAACAATCATGTATTCAAATCACTGTTTATTATAAATAGTGAATAACAGATTTGGACAGGATTTGATCAAGCTTCAGGTTCACTATTTTTGGAGAATTGGTTTCGTCTGGGAATGTAGCAATGTTTAAAAGTACGTGGTTGGTCACTGATATTCAGGCTTATAGCCAGGAAACTAAGGGTTAGTTCTTACATAAAATTTTCTTGATTGCACATAAATCTACTTCTGTGCATGTAAAGAGGAGTAGAAATAATATGTCCTGACCAGTAATCCACACACTCTTACGATTTGTTGCGAGCAGCGGAGCTACTGACATTTGCTATATAAATGCTATTTAAACATTCTGGGTTCCCGAATATTATTCACCATAGAATATTTCAACTAGAAAATATGTATTCATGTAAACTGCTGAGAAAACTAAAATAACAAATTCCCAGAGAACCTCTTGCGGTGCGGTATAATTCAAGTCAGGACCCGGTACCGGGCCGCGGCCAGGCGGTTGAGAAACACTGCTTTAGAGTCTTCCAAAGGTATAAGTCTACACTGTAAGAACTGTACTTCAAAATTGGGAGTACAACATTCCAATTTCGTACTCCCAATTTTAAGAGGAAGTGGCGAACCCAGGGTTGCGTTTAGAGGGGTGGTTCTTTGCCTCCCAGTTCTTTGGAAGGAACAGA
>JAGDQP010018501.1:7889-36444 GCA_022664845.1 Lepisma saccharinum | reverse complement strand
AAGAAAGAGAGGCACATATTGTGAATTACATATTTATATGATATAAATGTTTTGTAATGGGTGACGTGATAAATATATGCAGTGCACTTTCACGAGACAAACACTATTAGAGAGTTAGAAAGACAAATGTTGGTGATCTTCTGCTTCGGGGCTGCTCGAAGCTGATGTGAGACAAATGAAACCCCTGTTAGAAACAATGATGGAACACTAGTGCTGTGATGGATAAACGTGCGGTGATAGATGAGTTGGGCAATATATGGGCAGTTCTGGTTGAAGAGAGTCATATCATGGACGCTCTGAGAGTATATGGTAAGTATGTGCTGTAAGGGTGAATTGATATATTTTGGAGGTGAGTCATGGATAGCGTCTTGTTGGAAGGCATCAAGAAATACAGGATTCCCCTCAGCTATTGCTTCTGTGACGTGTGTTGTGCGGAGTTCTTCAAGATATTCTGTAACCCTAGGAAACTCCATTCGTTGGTATAAGTCGGCTGTTGGTGATGGAAGTTTTATCTTGTAGGCCAATCTCAGAGCATGTCCTTCGGAAATGGCAAGGTGTTCATATAAGTCATTTGGGGCAGCGATCTAACTGGTGTGTCCATAAGTTTCAAGGCTGGGCGTATGAAAACTGTACGTTTGTGGGAGTTTGTAAACCCCAGGAGGTGCCATCCAATCTTTTCAGTAAATTGAGACGTTGTGTAGCCTGTTTACGAATTTTCTGCATATGTGGCTTCCAGGATAGTTTGGTATCGAAGATGATCCCAAGATGTATGGCTTGTGGATGATGTCGGACAGAAGTTGCGTTTCACTTGAAAAAGATTTGGATTTCGGCGAATACAAGAGCGGCATTGATGTGGAAGAATCATGAGTGCCTGTGTTTTCTGTGCATTTATAGTCGGTTCCGATTTTGCGCACCAGCTTGTGAAGGCATTGGCAGCTGGTTGTAGGGTTGTGTTGATTGCATGAATGCTGTTTCCAGTAATGAGAATGGCTGTGTCATCAGCATACTGATATAACGATATCTGAGTTGGAAGTTGAGGCTTATCTGCAACATACATGATATATAATAGCGGTGAACGAACAAAACCTTGAAGGACACCACAATGGGGAAAAATAGGATAAGAAAGAGTATAGTTGATGTTGACGTACGTGAGTATTGTTGATAAGGAGGAAATGAGACGAATATAAGAGTCAGGAAGATTAAAGGAATGAAGTTTGTAGATTAGACCAGAGTTCCAAACTCTATTAAAAGCGTTCTATAAGTGAAAAAGCAGTAAGTATTAAGGTTTAGAAGTGTTATATTGGTTGGTTATGGCAGTTGATAGTCGAAGGAGTTGATCGAGCGTGCTTAATTGGGGACGGAAGCCTGCTTGATGAACGGGTAATACGTTGTGTTCGTTGAGATGTTAATGAAGGCGGCGGACAATGATTTTTTCGAAGCCTTTACTGAAACTAGATGTTAACTGGACAGGGCGATAAGATGAAAGGCTGCTAGGAGGTTGTTGTTTTTTTAATGAAAATAAGTGTTTTGGAGACTTTCCAGTGCTGAGGATAATAGCCTGTTCGGAGTATGAAATTGCATACTGTTGCTAATATTGTATACACAATGAGAGGGGATTATTTGATAAGCTTGTAGGTTATATTGTCAAATCCTGGGGCTGTATTTCGTTTCGAAAAATGACTGGTTGAATTTCATTGGCTGTGATAGATGATGTAAGAAGTGTATCTTCGAGCTGGTGCTCAGTATTTGGCTGTAGGTAAGGTGGTTGATTAGTGAACAGATCTCCAATTCTATTGTGAAATGCTGTGCGGTACGGAGTGATGATCATTGATATCGTAGAGGTCTTGTTCTGTTTCTGGTTCTCTATAGTCCTGCCGTTATTTCAGTCTGATATGATGTTCAATCCGCGTTGGCGTAGTCAAAGTGTTTGATGATTTGATTATCTTGCTTTTGAGTGAACGGTGTTGCTATGTCCAAGAGAATGGGTGCATGATCGCTGCCGAAAGGTGGAAGTACTCTGAGATTGGCTATAGGCAGGGGTGAAGAACTGATAACAACATCTGGGGATGAATTTGATATTGGCCTGGATGGTGATGGTAGATCATGAAGCTGAGCATTTATTGTGGTGTTTACGTACTGTCTGAATTGTCTTTTTCTGCATTAGATCTACTGTGAAAATTAATGTCAGCCATGATGAGATAGTGTCGGTAATGATTCTCAATATATTGAAAAAACGTATATGGAATTGCATGACCGGGACGAATATAGATAGTGCAGAAAGCATTTCTCTTGCTGTCGTATATATGGTGACTATTGTGCGTTCTGGTAGATGAAGGTGAGGAGGTAGTGAGTGAGGTCTAGATGGAATAATGCTATAGTGGCCTATTGCTGTACCTTCTTGAGCTCGGGCTATATGTTGTGGACAGTCTGAACGAATGAGCGCGAATATTGATGTTCTAAGGGATTGTCGAGGTGTAAGAAAGGTTTCATTAAGTGCCAAAGCTGTCACAAGTTCTTCTAAGACGAGTTTATGTTTCTGAAAGGACCTGATATTGAGAAACAAGAAAGTGAATGCTAAACTCGTAATTCTAAAGTCCATAGTCAGTTGCATTTTCGATAGATTTGACGTTGAAATGATCATACGGGCCAGAATACGTAGCGTTAAGTTGGAACCCGAAGATTGATTTTGATTCAGTGGTGATTTGGTTGAGAATGTGGTTTCGTTAGAACGATGAATGTTCTGTAATACTATGGTTGTGAAACAAAGGAGATCCTCTATGGTGATTGGATGCTTAAGAGAATTATCCGGTGTGGTGAATTTGTCAGTGCTTCTGATTGGTACTGTCAATTCTGGTTTCTCTGGATGTGATGTAGGTTGTTTTTGACATTTGTAACTGTAGGTTGGATGATTCTGATTACAGTTATAGCAGAAAGGTGGTTTTTGAAGATTTGTACAATTAGATGTTGCGTGATTTTCTTTACAATGTCCACAGATAGATGTATTCGGGCAGTCTTTTGTTTGGTGCTGATTGTATGCTAGACAGCGTTCACAACGGATAGGTATAGGAGATGATGTTTGGATGGTTCTACTCTGTGAATGCGTCTATAGATTGATGCTCCATTTAGAAGATGATCATCAATGGTATCTTGAGAGTCAGAAAGAAGTCAAACGAGATAAGCAGGTGCAGTTGCACAGACTATGCGAATACAGCGTTTGATTTCAAAACCCTCATAGCGCAATTCATAAGTGATTTCCTCAGCAGTGTAGTCAAGCGGAACTCCTTTGATAACTACTGAGAGTGTCGGTGGCTTTCTTGGAGGTGGTGGTTGTTTTTTTGAAGAAGGATTTAAAGACTGGATGTTGACTTTTGGACCGAAGATTTCGAATGATACTTTGTTCCTGATTTTGTGAGAAACGTGTTCATCTTTTGATTTTATGATGATTCCATATTTAGTCAAGATAATTTCATGGATATCGGGACGAGGAAGATATTTCTGAAGTTAATGCAAAACAAGCTTTGGTGTTCGGAATTTAGAATAAGCATTTGTCAATAGGAAACTGCAGATAGTAGGTGAAGTATGTGCGCATGCAAATGTTGGTAGCTCGAGAGCAAGTACTTTAGGAGATATCGATATTATAATAGTCAGATTCTTGTTTCTGAAGAGTGCAGAAGAATTTGAAAAAGCCCTTATATTTGTAAAATGCTGATGGAAATGGAGATTAAATGCATAGTACTGAGTACAGGGTGGAAGACGCTACCTGTTGGAGGATATGCTCTTTACGGCCGCCATCTTGAAGTCCACCATATTGAATCTCAATTGGTTTTCGTAAATGGGAAGGGGGTCGTGAAATATCTCTTTCTAGGAGAATTTTACGAGAAACACGTTTCGGAAGTCAGTTTTGCCGTAAATATATTATTGTGAGAGATAATAGTGTCTGCCACTAGTATGGGCTAATGATGCAATAACCTGAATATGCCCATTTTGATTTCAAATAATGAAAGAATTGCATATCAAAATGACAATATAATCTGGAACAATTTGTTTGCAATTAGGTCTCAACTTCTTCATTATTTTATTCAAAAGAAAATGGACGTTTGGAGGCTATTGCATCATTAGCACATACTAATGTCAGACACCATTATATCTCACAAAAATACATTTACGAAAAAACTGACGTCTCTTGTAAAATTCTAGCTCAGAATGACAAATTACACGAGCCCCGTCCAATTTAAGAAAACCAATCCAGATTCAAGATGGCGGACTTCAAGATGGCCGCCGTGAACAACATACCCTCCAGCAGGTAGCGCCTTCCACCCAGTACTTATAACTATGTATTTGCTTTTCATTTCATTCAGCAGTTTACTAATATAAGAGTACTTTCAAAGTGTTTCTTTACTCTTCAGAAAGAAGAATCTGATTGTTATAACATCGATATCTCCCAAAGTAATTGCTCTTGGGTTGCCAAGATTTGCATGTGCACATATTTTGACGTTCTAACGATGATGGAGGAAAGAAATTTAGAAGTTTTTTCTGCCCCATCAGTATGTTTGCTTGTGAGCTGAAACGGGTCATCGGGTCAAGTTTTGGATCGAGTCAACGGGTCTGCGCTTCGGACCCCATAACCCGATTTAGACCCGGAGGACAAAGCAGAATTTTTAATTATTCCCTTACGTTTAAACAGTGCTTCTTTCAGGGATGACCAAGAGCGGAGATGTTACCCCCAGAGCACGTAAAATACGATGCCGAAACTCCCAGTTAAATACATTTCCCAGACCTGATTAATCGGGTCATTGAACCAAATTTCGGACCGGGTCACCATTTCTCAACGATTTCCCACCTTCAAAAGCCATAAATAAATTTTAAAATATCAAGCATATTAATTAATTTCTTAAAAATCAAGGGGAGTAATATTCCCCTTGCCCCACCTCTGGGAATCCATGGACGTATGACAATACGCCAAGCAAACTTCCAAGGATCATTGATTTGCTTCGTTTGTTTTATTATATATAATACGTGGTACGTATATACATATAAGCAATAAATACATCGGACAGACACGCAGCAAACAAAAATCTGTCAGAATAGCAGTTCCTCCATCGTTTCCACTGATCTGTATAAAAACGGAGCTGTGTGGACACACTTTGCAATGTTTTCTCTCCCGTTTTGTCTACGGATACAAAATGTAGGACAAAACTTTTCGTTTGGACCCTGTGTTACAGGTAGAGTGTAATCCTTGCCGCAAGAGGGTAGGAAATTTGATTACCTTATTGGTACATTACCTTGAACATTTGCACTACCTTGTCAACTTCTAGAGTAATTAAATTATCCTGAATCATTTCTTCCAGATATTTTCTCTATCTACAGATCATCGTAGGCTTGAAATTACTTTCTTCAAGCGAAAGAAAATAGTCATCTCACTGTAACTTATGAAGGAACTTGTAATAGAACTACCAGGTGTGTAAATATGAAACCGGAATTTGTGCATAAACGGCATTTGCTGTCACTGCGTCCTTTGAGCCACTTGCTTGTTTTGTCTGCTGATAACGATTTGCAGCTCACAACCAGACAAGTTGCATGTCATAGTGTAGTGTTTAATAGAATTGAACATGGCGCAATTTGTACCTACAAACTACGATGTGCGGACAGCATTGATTTTTTGTTACCATTTGAAGAAAAAAGCTGCAGAATCGCATCGCATGCTTGTCGAAGCTAACGGTGATCATGCTCTTGATAAGTCACAGTGCTATGCGTGGTTTAAAAAATTTTAAAGTGACGATCTTGATGTGAGAAACGAAGAACGTGGAAGACCACCGAAAAAGTTTGCAGACAGCGAATTGCAAGCTTTGTTGGATGAGGATGACGCTCAAACGCAACAACAACTCGCGGATCAATTAAATGTGACACGAGAATCAGTTTCCATGCCTTTAAAATCCATGGGCAAGATTCAGAAGGTGGTAAAATGGGTCCCACATGCATTGACTTAATGACAGCAGGAAAACCGAAAAACCACTTGCAAAATTCTGCTCGCCAGGTACAAAAGGAAATCATTTCTCCATCGAATTGTGACTGGTGACGAAAAGTGGATCTATTTCGAGAATCCTAAGCGTAAAAGATTATGGGTAACTCCAGGAGAACCGGCGACATCGATTGCAATACCAAATCACTATGGACGGAAGACAATGTTTTGTGTTTGGTGGGATCTATTATGAACTGCTGAAACCTGGCGAAACCGTTAATACCCAACGTTACCAACAACAAATGATCGATTTGCATCAAGCTTTGCGTGATAAACGACCAGAATATGACCAAAGACAACATAAAGTGATTGTGCTTCACGATAATGCACCCTCCCACACAGGAAAACCGGTCAAGGAATCGATTGCGACGTTTGGCTGAAAAATCCTTCCGCATGCGGCTTACTCACCAGACTTGGCGCCTTCCGATTTTCACTTATCCATGGGACTCGCACTTGCTGACCAGCGCATCACATCTTACGAAAATGGCTTGATGATTGGTTTGCAGCACAAGCACAGTTTTTTTTTTTGGTCTGCCATCCACACATTGCCGATACGATGGCAGAAATGTATCGCTAGCGATGGCCAATACTTCGAATAAAATAGTTCTTAGCACTGTCATCTAATCATTGTGTCTTTTCTGTACATAAATTCCGGTTTCATATTTACGCACCTGGTAAAACTGAGGAGATGTCAGTCACGGACTTAAGAATGCCAAGTGCTTCAAATCGATGTCGGTGTCATGCACGAAATAAATGAGAACAAAAATGTATCCGTACCTAACCTTACCGACCTCCCCGAACCCATGGTCACTAATTTAAGATAATCTACGAAAAATGCAACAAAGAAATTATTAATAATAGATATGAACATATGAAAATATATTTTGAAAGAAGAACAAGTCTTACCTTCGCCGAGATTCGAACCCATGTTTTTAATCAGCAAGCTAACATCTTACCACTGCACCACAATTACGACCTTGCGGTTTCCTTTGTGCGATGATTAGATGCAACGATCGCAAGCAACTGCTGCACGCGGTACTGCATTGACACGTTGAAGGGAAATCAAAAGTCGATTTGGTTTGTCCATCGGACGCATAATGTCGTATGGAACTGTTGGGACGACTCCTCGGAGACCAGTGAAGCTGCAGCAATCGCGTGCGTTGCAGAGTATTGTGCAGTTTACATTCATGTTTTCTTTGAATTTGGAATTAATTTGCGCCAAATATAAATTTCAGCACAGATGAGGATTGAAAGCTACGTCAAGAATTGGACGAAAATGCTATGAAATTGATGGTAAAACCCGAAAGAAAGAGAATACATGGAAACCTGTAGTAAGTTTGGTGCTCAATAGATGGAAGCAGTGTATTGTAGGAAACTTGAAGTAACACAATATTTTATATTGAGCGAAAGTTAAGTTTAATTTAAAATTCTGCTTATTATTACTACAGTTGTTTGTAATCATGTCTAAAACTCTGATACTGTAAGAAATATTGCTACAGAAAGATATTAAACTTGTAATGCACGAAAAGTAAATCTTATAAGTAAACGTATAGAACTTAGTAACGCGCGCGCGGCGCCTTACTATGACTAAGAAAGTCATTTGTATGACTTTCTTTTCGCGCAGTGCAAGTCTGAGATCTTTCTCTAAACAATATTTCTGACAGTAACAGAATTTTAGACATGATTACAAATAACTATAATAATAATATAAACAACATTTTAAATTAAACTCATCTTTCATTAAATGTAAAACAACAGTGTTACTTCAATTTGCCTATATACTCTGCTGCCATCTATTGAAGACCAAACGTACTACTGGTTTCCATGTATTCTCTTTCTTTCGGGGTTTAGCAACAATTTCATAGCATTTTCGTCCAATTCTTGACGTAGCTTTCAATCCTCATCTCTGTTGAAATATTTGGCACAAAATACTCAGGATTCAATGAAAACACGAACGTAAACTGCTCACAATACCATGCAACGCATGCGACTGCTGCAGCTTGACTGCTCTCCGAAGGACTCGTTGCAACAGTTGCTAGCGACATAATGCGTCCAACGCGCAAACCAAACCGCCTTCACTGATTTCCCTTCAACGTGCCAATGCAGTGGCGCGTGCAGCAGTTGCATGCGATCTTCGTATGCGACAATCGCACAAACGAAACTGCACCTTTACAAACGGTGGATTAGTTGTATTTACAGTGCACGTATTTCGTAACATGGCAGCCTCGCGCTCGTCATTTATTCCGAAACCGATATATTCGTCTGAAATTGAAGCATAACTGCTAAAAGAAGTCGTAAGCGGTTGTGCTTCAACCGTTTATTTTTGGAAGAGCATTGAAATGCTCTAAAACAGTGTTTCTCAACCTTTTAATACTCGCGGACCGACAAACTTAAGATTAAAACTTTCAAGAACCAGGAAGATGCTAATACGTTAGAGGTTTGTTTGACGTATAAGAGATACCAGAACATCTTGAAGTTCTAGTAGTGTTGGAAAGAAAATGTGCTTTAATCTTAATTTTAAACTGCACAACAATAAAAATAAGAGTTAAACAAAATAATATACAAAATTATTACGAAATAATATATGAAATATGCAAAATAAGCGTAAAACAATTAAAAGTATGAATTTGCTGAGGACCGGTGGCTGAAAATCACTGTTATAAAATACCAAATTAACAAAAATATAGAAAGAAAATAATCCAGCCAAGTACGGTAACTGATAAATTGGTCAATTTTTATTTTCTGTTATTTTCGTGGATAAAACTGATTATTCTTTCTCATAACAAAATAGACCAACTTTGTTTCTTCGCAATTTTTCTTTTGTTAAAAAAAATATATATACGCTAATAAATCATAAAATAAATTTAGCAATTATAAAAATTAATTTCTCAGTTTTATATAGTATACAAACACCTGAAACAACAATGAATGATTCAATAAATATTATGGTATAACATGAAAACTCTACAAAACCTGGCATTTTCAGTTAATTTAATATAATTTATCGCGTGTAAAATGTGCATTAAAAATGTCCCTTTGTTGCATGCGCCTGCTAAATTCTTGATTTTTAGCTCTTGTTTCTGCGAAAGATATTAATGTTTTTAATGTTATTTCATTGAAGCACTAGTTTTAAAAAAATGTGATTTCATTATGTGAAAACAATTCTTTGAGTTTTCCGATGTTCAATCATTCTATAATTATTCTATGCCTTAGTCAGATGGAAATTCCAGTTGTAGCAAAATTGGGTTCCTAATTTCTTAGCGAAATGTCGGATGCTGGGAAAGATTCGAATGTAACTCATCAAATAGTCTCCATAAATACTATTAATTCCACACAACTGCAGCTTCTACGTGGAATATTGCTGTCTATTAGATATAAGAAGGTAACACAAAGGTGTATTTGGATAACTGTTTTTTAAGAATTTCTTTACTGGTAATATAAACTAATCTGATCTCGTACCACTAGTATGGTAGGTGTAGATGTTCCTGTAAGAACACTGCAAACGTATGTATACGCTCCCTTTTCAATTGAAGTAAACTGCAATTGAATCCCGTAGACACTCACCAATTAGCAGATGATGTTATCTAAGCAACGACGACTGTGGAACTAGAGATCTGGATGTGTGGACAATGCCATTATCCTGAGCACATAACTGTTATTCTGCTGGTAATATTTTATTGTTGCGAAAGCTGCAGTACGACCCAGGTAGATGAACATAATCGCGGGTATTTGAAAATGTACAGGCTGAAACGGGACGAGATGGTCGGGGAATGGAGGAAACTGCATAATAAGGAACTTGTTAAGATTGACTGCTGTTATAAGAATAATGAAATCACGATTGCTAAGATAATCAGCTCGGATATTGAAGAACGACGATTATATTTCATGGGCCAATATTATATTCCTCCAGAAAAACGGGATCGTCTGTGACAGGACAATTTTAGAAGGGATCTCCGAGAGGTAGGTGTTCAGGGTATAAACCAACTTCATCTTGAATTTTGAAAGTTAAAATCCGAATTCAACGATAGCGTCGATATCAATTTCGTAGTTTAAAACTTAGTTTTCTTGAAACCTAGGAGTATACAGAAAAATTAAGAGATGTACAAAAATGTACAAATCTTATACAAAATTATTCACTAGTTGAAATCCTAATTCGACGATTCTGCATTCCAAGTGACGAACCTGTTAAGAATTAAGTGGCAAAATAGTTATAAGCTATAGCCTCACTCGTTTAAACAAAACCTATTTCAATTCAATTCAGTTGACTTTCAATACTAAAAATTTGCACTAGGGTTTCCGCTTGGATTTTCAGTTTCGGGGGATGTAAAGTCAAAATTGGGAGGGTGTAAATGAAGTTTCGTACGGTTTCTATCGATTTTTCACAGCAAACATTTTAAAGTTGGTGGCGTTGTCGAGACTTTGGGGGTAAAACACCCCCGACAAGGGGTGTCTGGCGGAATCACTGTTTTGCACTCATTTTCAATTTAAAATCATAAGGTCGTTGATATAAAAAAATCCTTTTCAAAACTTTCGTGACAAAATACTAGAAGGCAAAATCAATCGGCTTTAAGTCAATCGGCGCTCTGTTCCAAATTTTCGATACGCCCTCATAGAAAAATAAATACTAATTTAATTTTCCGAACTATTTTCGAAGTAGTTAATTATTGCATGGTAAGAATTAATTAATATTTAGAGTTTATCATAAAATAGTCTACTTAGTTATATATATCAACGTAATGATTCTACTGTTATTATGAAATTTTTAATAATAAAAATTTGCTTCGAAAATTTGTAATAAACAAAGAAATAAACAACTAAAATTTAAAATTAAATAAAGTAAAATAAATATAAAATCATAGTTCTCGAAATTTTAGCGCTATGCTATTTTGCCAGTTTCGATACACTCGCGAACGAAATGGTTGATTCGCCCTGTTCAGGGGAACAGTTCGAACACCCCTCGAGCCGGCCCTGCTAGAAGGTAGGGTACACATCATCATTTAAAATTTGACAGTAAAAATTAATTTGACAGTAAAAATTAATTTTGACAGTAAAAATTTAAGTTGAGGATGCGCTTAAGAATTTGGAAAGGTGATACCCCCACAAGGGGGGGTTCTGCCAGAATCACTGCCTCTGAGAATTAGTAAAGATGCTCATGGCCTTGTAACTAGCAACGTATCTAGAAGTTGGTTTAGGGTCAGGTTCAGTGCCTTCAGGGGAAGAGGTCCGGAGTCTGTATTGGTGTGAAATTCACGTAAAATACGAATAATTTTGCCTAAAATGATTTTAATTTCATAAAAATAAACCTGAATTTCTGCGGCGGACGGGGCCCTCCTAAATACGCCCCTACTTGTAACCAATGGATTCAATTTCCAACTTATTCAGAACCCATGTAAAAGGATGTAAAAGTTTAAGACGTCATGTTGTCATGCTTTTGAAGCCATGACAAGCAACCACCGCCTTCGGACACTCGTGACATCGGGTCTTTCCCTACCAACATGCATCCAAAATAACAAGTCATTATACACAAGAGAAACGAATACTTATAAAACTTCCAGTTTATTCAACTATTCGATAAATTTTGAAAGATAATTTTGCAAGAGAAATGTAATTAACTGAATGTATAAATTCTAAAACAGTTCTATACGATTGAAATATAAGTTAAACAACTAACGAAATAATTATAATGCAAATTAATCTTTGTGCCTATTATCCTCCTACTTTATGTAATCTCTTATATGTGTCTTTGAATCGAAAATGTGTTACTTCTGACATCTATCGTCCATTATACAAAGTGACGTTTGCAGGTTTCCTTTTCAATAATTATTTATTATAGTAGCCTGATTACCAATTAATCACGATGTAACAAGTAATATGTCATTTTAAAGGTCATAAAATTATCTACATCTTTTATTCGAAACATTTTTCGATGTGTCACTCATTAAAATATTATGATAAATAATGCAAATTTGCCTTCCATTAAAATTATAAAAAGATGAAAATAACTCGAGAACCAATATTTTTATCCTAAACGTAAAGACGACCAAAACTGTAGATCGTAATCAAAGAAAGACAACAAAAAACAATCATTGTCATAGCTATAACCGTTCTCGAGATGTTTAGTAATACGTTACAGAGGGCGGGGCACATATTGACTCCGCCCACCACTCTACCCGATGGATATTTTCTCTGTCATCCAACATTTTCGTAGTCTGTGACACGTATAGATAATAAAAATAAGGGATGCCCAATTGTTACATAATTTCCTTCTAACAGTCAGCTTTTCAGAAAATCCACCTAGACTGAACATGTAAGAATGAGTGCAGGCAATGGCCCCAAAAGATTGTGTCGCTTAGACCGAACTTGAACCCGAAACAGATATCTCGCTACTTAAAATTTCTCCTTTCCTTGCAGGGCAGTTTTTATGTTGACGCATGATGACTGGAATAACGTGTCCCCGAATTAAATGCGGGTACTTTCAACTTTTGTACAGTCTATTGTTATTGATTACAGCAGTGAATTAAATTGTATTTTCTTAATTTCAAATCTTCTCATTACGTAGTTATAAACATTAAATTTTTTGTTCAAAAATAAAAATAATAGCTATACCCATTGGTATTTCAGAAATATTTTGCAATAAGTTAACTATTAAGGATTCACTAGTGTTGCACTTCTACACTACCCTAATATTGATGCATAACTGCAAACGCTTGACGTTCGCTGTTATGCTTCAATTGTGTATTTTTGAAAGAGCATTCCAACGAATGCTCTAGAATAGGATTTCTCAAACTATTGTGTGCGTACCTCCAATTTTTAAGTTTTTCTTACCAATAAACTTTCCATTACTAATTCCTGATGCAGACATCTTGGCAATAATTTTCCTCTGATACATGAAAACAACAACTCTTAAACTACACTTATGGAAAGTATTGTCCAAATGTAATAAATCATAAATACAGAGCAAAACTTAAGAACGTATGTACAGGGTGTTGCAAAATAACCTAAGAAGTTACCTGACATGAAAGTAAGAATAAAAATATAAACCATCGTTGTGCATCCATTTTTCGTTTCGGGGCTATATGATGCGGAAATCGTAGGAAAATAAAAAGTAGAGCTTGATATTTCCAATACCATTAACAGAAGAGCTGATGCGGCATGGTACATAAAGAAACTGAAACTTACTCTATCCAAAAATGTATATTCCAAAATTATGCAATAGTGGTGCAAGGGTTTCCGCAAAAGAAATAGGGATTATTAGAATTTTCTGAAGTAAAGTTGGGTCAAGATAAACATCAATGGGACTACTTTCCGGCAAGTACCGTAATAATAAGTCCTTTGTGCCATGTCGATATCTCAAACAAATTTGCTTTGCGAACGGATGGTTTTAAAGGTGTGTGGTTGCATAACAAACAGGAGTTAAAATGGAATACTTTGGTAAACTTTATTTTTATATGAGCCAGTCTAATAAGTTTGGACTTCGGCCCGTCGCGATTCTCCTCTTAGGTATTAAAATCCACTCTCATGCCTCTGTTGGGACTCGAACCCTTGACCTTAGAGTCGTTGGCCTACCGGCGTAGACTGCACGGCTACCCAGCCGCTTTAAATTGCATACATTTCAACGAACGTTTGGTGTATTTATTAGTAGAAAAACGGTGTCGTTCATGGTTTCCGCCAGGATTTTCAGTTTGGGGGGTGTAAAGTCAAAATTGGTAGGTGTAAGTGAAGTTTCGTACGGTTTCTATCGATTTTTCACAGCAAGTATTTTAAAGTTGGGAGGTTGTCGAGACTTTGAGGGTAAATACCCCCACAGTGGGGGTCTGGCGGAATCACTGGTGTCGTTTCGCAGCTCGATAGCGGTCATAACGTTCATCATCTTTAATCGTACAGAAAGTTGTTTTACTGATGCTTATTTCGACCATTATTTACCCCAGAGAATTTCCGGGAATGATGTATTGTCCATTTGAGGAATCCCTGGCGCATCCATTGTTCAATTTTGGAGAAAGCATTTTTTTGGATAGAGCAGGTTTCAAATCTTTGAGACTAGTACGGCGAAAGTATACATTTCGGTTTAGTGGTAGTCCACTCTAAAAGTTTAAGAACTCCCGCGCTAGAAATATCAAAATAACAGGAACATTAGCACACAACAATTTCAAAATAATACCCCAGTAGCACACAAACGTGTTTTGAACGTTGATTTTTGGTTTAGTTCGTTTAATAAACGTTATCGGTTGGAAAAAAGTACGTTCAATTGTAGTGGAAACATTCTTCGTAATATTAGACTCCACTACTTCCTGAAATCAAACGCGCTTAAGCTAAGCTTCCGACTAGCTCAGATGGATAACCTCTCTTCCGTGCTGAACGTGGTATCGCTTTGGACATAGAAATGGTAGAAGCCAGGATGCTCCTAGTACACCGGCATTCCTGCACAATGGGCGGGACGACACTTGGTTTTAACGACGCAAGCCTACAGTGTTCACTGCAGATGTGCCGCTCCAGCGTAATAAATAAAACTGCGAGGTATACTGATTAAAAGTAAGGATTTAACCCGAACCACTTCCTGTTGACTATTTTTTTTTGTTTTGCTAGCCAAGGCTAGCTCCCCCAAAGGGCTACACCCTCTATCTGGGATGGGAAGTTGGTAGAATTAAGGTATTTGTGAGAGGTGGAAGGTCTATGTGGTTTTATTCTATCTTTCACTTTATTTATTTCTCATCATAGGATATTATGAATTTTCCTCATAATCATTTAAATGGTGGGAATATTAAGTAAATGATAATGTGATAGGTGGTGAAAGAATGGATGTGAGGTGCGATCGACGCCACAACACTTTGACCCACTTAAGACAAATGAATCATAATCTTCGGGCTTAGAGGCTACTCTAGGCCGTGATGTAGACAGATGGGCCCTGTACGTTCGAAATGGTTACTGTGCAATATATGACGGTGAGACATAATGAGGCGGATTGAGTCGGCGAAATTGTGAGAGGAATGGTTCGTCTGGGTGATCGGGTGGAAGCGTGTAGTGGTATATCGTGAGAAGTGTAGAAAGTTGTGTATTTTCAGTGAACTGTCTGTCGTGTTCTAATTGTGTGCGGATAATATCGTTGAAGAGTGGGTGTTGAGTGTCGAAGCGTTTACGTGTATACTTTAAACGTAGTGATTCTAGGTGATAGAGTAGATGTGGAAATGTTATTTTATCGTTGAACTCTTGTGCTGGACTGGGTAGTTTAACTCGATAGGCAATGCGAAGGGCGTCTTTCCAGGATTTGAAGTTTGTTGTATATAGCGGGGGTTGCGTTGATCCATATTGTATATCCATATCAGAACTGGTTGTAAGAATACTTTGTATGTATTGTGAGTTGTGTTTGCTTTTAGAACCCAAGTCGTACCTGTCAGACGTTTGAGGAGGTTAATTCTGTTTTTGGTTTTCCTGATCACCGCTTGGAGGTGTGGGCGCCAGATAAGGTGTTCATCGAAGGTGATGCCTAGATAGGTTACTGTTTTAGTGGGCTTAATGTTTTCATGAAGAACTGTCAGATTTAATTTAGTGGTTTTTCGTCGGATCCGGGATCGTTTTTTAGGGGGTAGAAAGACGATCGTTTGTGTTTTCCGGGAGTTGATTGTAAGACCCCACTTACTGCACCACGAGGTGAAGATATAGATTGCTTCGTTCATTGTTCTATTGATATGTTGGATACTGTTGCTTAGTCCAAAAAAGGCGGTGTCATCTGCATATTGAAATAGATGTATGTTTGGAGGAAGCGGCAGGAGATCTGCTACGTACAATAGGTATAAGAGTGGTGATTGAGCGGATCCTTGTGGAACACCACAATGAAGAAATTTGGGGTGGGATAGGCTATTATTGATACTAATGTCGGCTGTACGCGTGGAGATAAAGTTGAAAATGAAACGGAGATAGGTTATGGATAGTTGGAAGTATTGGAGCTTGTATTTGAGTGCTCGATTCCAAACTTTATCGAATGCTTTTTTTAGGTCAAAGAGGGTAAGGCAGGAGGGGAGAGATTTGTTGTAGTGGATTTTTATTTGGTTTGTAAGGCGGAGTAGCTGGTCAGAGATGTTAAAGTTGGGTCGGAATCCTGCTTGGTGCAAAGGGAGTAGGTTGTGGATTTTTAGGTGTGAAGTCGTTGGACAAGGAATTTTCCAACGTTGTACTTAAGGTTGGAGTTAGCTGGATTGGTCGATAGGAGGAGACGGAATTGGGGTTTATTGGGTTTCAGGAACATTAATGTTTTAGAGGTTTTCCAATCTGAAGGCATAAAACCTGTTCGAGGATGAATGTATAGATGGAAGCGAGGAAATTGAAGAGAATGATTGGAGATTCTTTAAGATGACAGTATGTGATTTTGTCATTACCTGGTGCTGTGTTTCCTATAGCGGTGATGGTTTGTATGACTTCGTTCTGTGTTATGGGTTGAGTTAGAGGATGATCTGGAAGAATATGGTTGTGATTTGGTTGTAGCTGAGGGGAGGCTAATTGAGTATATCTGCTGGATGGTGTCAAAAAGGATTGAAAGGGATGTTGGGAGTGAAGGTTTCTTGTAAGTGGTCGGCGAAGGCGTCAGATTTATCTTTGTCGGTGTGCAGTCCTTGACCGTGATGCAGTAAAGGGTAATGTGATTTGGAATATTTGCCGGTAAGTATATTAAACCATTTACAGTATTTTGTAGGGTGTGCCGTTTCTGCCAGAGTGTTACATGTTTTTACCCACTGTCGTAATTTATATGCTTTTAGGTAATTATGAACGGTTCTCTGTATCTGCTTATGTACTCTGAGAGAGTCTGGATTCCGTGTTCGTTGGTAATCTCTATAGAGTTCTCTGGAGCGTTTCATGAGTGGGAGGTATTGGGAGATAGATTGGGTCGAAAACTGTTTACTTGAATGGTAGGAATATATTTTTCGTAAGCATCTTGGATAGTAGTAGTTACAGTATCGATGGCATGATGGAGTTCGGTTTCTGTTTCTGGTGGGGTGAGTGTTTCTATTCGTGTTTCAATAAACTGTCGATATTGTAATGGGATGTGGTTCATTGGGTCAGTATGTCGACTTGACTACAATGTAAACAAACCACAGACAACAAACATTACATAATGCTGAATAAGCGTCCACAAGAAGCAGACGATACCAACACCAAGCGGTAAGACTTGGAAATACTAAAAATACGCCCACAAAAAGGAATATAAAAGGCCAGTCAACTACCTTAGAAATTATCACTTCTTCGCTCCGAAAAGTGATCACCTCTACCTACCTGACTTGGACTGTAGTCAGGACTCTCTCCTAACCCCCGACTTGCACTGGAGTCGGTATACCTATACCTTGCTAACTTGGACTGGAGTTAGTATCCATTCTCTAAACAATATCCTTTCCAAAAGACCTAAGTCGAAGTTATCATTGCAAAAGAGGTGAACCACTAGTCTGATCATTACAGAGCCCGCGTTCGGGACGCTCATATTAATAACTGTAAAGTAATTGTGTGTTATATAATATTGGAACTTTTTGTAATAAACTGGTGTCGGTAAAACGTCAATAAGTGTTTGCTCTATTATTTACTAAATCTAACCACTATAAAAACGATCTTTGGTTAAACGGACTCTACCAGATTTATATCGTATATTTCGAAGACTGTGCTATCATGTCATATATGATCCTGTTGCTACATTACCAAGTAATAACAAAACAATCATTACGATATTGATCCCAGTCGGCTCGGTCGAAGCGTAAGATTGTTCTGGGTTGTAAATTGGCTGCGTTGTTTTTACTGTTTGTTGACTGTAGTGTGAGCTTAAGCGGTGCATCATCGCTGCGTATGAGATTCAGAACTTCTATTGTACATTTTTGACTAATATTCATTGATGTTATAACTACGTCGGGAGTTGTGTTGGAACTTGGTCGTGTTGGTTTCGAAAGTTGGTGGATAATACCTGTGGTTTGAAGATTTATGAAGTCGTAGAAATCTGATTTTTCTTTGTCCGCTCTACTGTGTATATTGATATCTGCCATGATAATATAATTTTTATGGTTGTTAGAGATGTGAGTAAAGAATGAATTGGGGATAGACTGGTGAGGTCTAATGTAGATGGTGACAACTGTAGTATTTAGCTGTTGATAGTAGATGGTAGTAGTGAGATGTTCTGGTAAGTGTGGTATATCGGAATTGTGTTGTCGATAGGCAATTTTTGGAGAGAAACCAATTGCTGTTCCTCCGTTTGCTCATTGTGCTAACTGTGTATTATCATGGCGGAGCATGTGGTACCGTGATATTTTACAGCTGTCAGATGGTTTGAGGTCTTTCATTTAGTATGAATGTTGACCTTTTCTTCGTAGGAGAGTTTCAAATATGGGTTTGTGCGTTTGTAGAGATCGGATGTTGAGAAATATCAGAGCCATAAACACACGTAATGTTTGCTGTTTGGGTCTGGTTAGCATAGACTTCTGTTGATTGAGCGTTTGAATGAAAATGTGCATATGGACCTGAGTATGTGGCATTGAAGGAAACATAAAGTGTTGTTTTTGCTGCGTATTGGATTTGGTTTAGAACGTGATGACTCTGAAACGGATGAATGTTTTGAAGAACAACTGTTATGAAGCCCAGAAATTGATCGATCGTGATAAGTTGGTATACAGAAGCGATAGGTGGTATTTCTTGAGTAGGTGTTTCGGTAGTGCGGATGGATACTATTAGTTCTGTTTATCAGGTTCAGGAGCAGGTCTGGCTTTGCACTTATAACTGAAAGTTGGATGATTTTCATTGCAGGTTGTGCATTTAGGAGGTTGTTGCATGTTCGGGCAGCTTTTCGTGAGATGTACACCGGAGCAGTAGCCGTATTTGGTGGTGTTGGTACATATGGCTGTTGGATGTGCGTTGTACATATGACACCTTTCACACCTGATAGGTATCGGAGGTGGAGTGTGCGATGGTTCTACCCAGTACCGTCTTTTGTAAATGAATGCTCCGCGGGTCAGAAGTTCATCAATGGTTTCTTGGTTATGAGTTAAGACCCGTATCATGTATGTTAGTCAGCCAGTTTATGTTTTTATCCGTGATCACGTGTCCTTCTAGTTTCAGTTCTGTTTCTGCTTCTTCGTCTGAGATAGTGGGTTCTACTCCTCGAACTACAACAGATAATGTTGGCTGTTTACGTGGTGGTGGTGTTTGATGGTTGCTTTTGTTCTCAAGGTGTGCCAAGTTAGCTGTTTTTTCAAAAATTTCAAAGCTGTGTTTGTTTCTGATGGTGTTGGCTAAGTTATAGTCTGTTGAGTGCAATATGATGCCGTTCCGAATCGGGATGATTCTACTGATTTTGTCTCGATGTATGTATTTCGTCATTTGTTGCAAGAGAAGCTTTATATTGTGATACTTTGGGTCGCAGTTTGTCAGTATGAATGGATAGCTTGGAGTGTTTTCGGTAGTTGCATTTGGAATGTTTTGGAAGTCTTCTTGGTTGATGTCATTCGTCTCTCGGAGTCAGACTCTGAATCGCTTATAGTATGCGTCATTTTCGCTGGTGGTGACTGTGGTGATGTGTGTGTCCTAATCTTTGATTTGTCGGGGAACGTGATCGTAAACGCGACGATGTTGATTGTTTCTCCATGCTGCGTTATTGTTGTGTTTTTCGTCCTATTAATGTTGAAATTTGGAGGTGGACGAGGAACAGTAGGTGGCAAGTTATGATGTTGTCCTAGTTCTTGATGGTCTGACATGTCGAAGGTGTAGGACCTGAGCCCTGAACTGTTCAAGAAGCTGATCAATACGAGGACTGATAGCGATAATGATAGATGAAAAGATGATCAGTCTTTGTGCAATGACAGCTTCTCAACACTAACTTATACCCTCCGACACTGAGAAGATGACGTCAGGCCCAATGTGATCGTATATGTAGTCTACTCGCCTCTGAGTATGCTACTCAGGGTCCTCGCTACTACATTAACAAGCCACAGTTAGGCTAGGTTAAGTTAAGTGTTGACTCAACCCAAGTTTGTCTAGTCTACAACAAATGTTATGTATATACACTGGATGCATAGTGTACTCATCTGCAAACATGATATAAAGTTATTACATATTCATTTATATCATAAATAGCATTAATAAAACAATAACAGAATCTCAAGAAACAATAAATGATAAATATCAAACATTATTTTATATCATTCATAGTTCATGAATTCTGCAAATGGAAACGCACTGCCATCTATTGACTGCTTTCGCTGAATAAACTTTCCTACTCATTCAACGATCACAACGCCATCTCTCGGTGTGAACTCGAACTCGGTGCACACAACAAACATTCCATCTATATACTATATAGATAGCCCCATGGTCACTGACTCACTGACTGATTCACTCACTCATCCATATAAATTCACAGGCCAAACTACCGGAGCTACAAACACCAAATTTGGTATGATGGTGTAGGACCATGAGTAAGTAAAGGAAAAAAATCCGAAATTTTGAAAAAGTCGCCATCTTGGATCCAAAATGGCCGAAAAAACCATTGTTGTATAGAATAGAGAGCTTAAATGGTTGGGGTTATTAAAATGAAATTTGGTATGGAGGTACATTATCGCTAGTAGGTTACGAAAATATTTTCAAATTTTCTAACAGTCGCCATCTTGGATTCAAAATGGCTGCCAAACCCATTGTTCTATGGTATAGATAGCTTTAACTACTGGGGCTATTGAAATGGTATTTGGTATAAAGGTACATTATCACTTGTAGGTTAATATAACATTACACAGTTTACCTAAAGACGCCATCTTGGATCCAAAATGGCGGACTTAAAATTCCATTTTCCACAACCTTTGAAGTAGAAGCACAAAAGTTAGCATAAAGGTGTATCATAATTAGAAGTTTAGAAAAATAATAAAATGCTTTGATTCAAAATGGCCCAAAAATCATTTTCGACACCGTTTGAGCTAAAGAAATTAAATTTTATTTTTAGTTGTGACTTTATGTGTAAGTCACGACAATATAATAAAACATTAAAAAAATCGCCATCTTTAATCCAAAATTGCCCTCTGAAAACACATTTTCTAAATCACTAAGTCTAGACAAACAAAACTTGGTATGGAGGGGTACCATGATGGTCAAAAAAATAGAGAAACCCCCCCAAAGGGGGGCGCCGCCCCCCCCCCCCCCCGGTGTGTGGTATATTTGTAGCATGGAGTCTGCCAGAGAGTCTCTGTTTACGATAATTTGGGTGCAGCCCCCCAAACCCCCATGTTGGGAGCGCAGCTCTCTCGGGGGTCTGGGGGCAGCGCCCTTCAGCGAAGTAAAGCGAGTCAATATACTATATAGCCCTATGGTCACTGACTGACTGACTGATTCACTCACTCATCCATATAAATTCACAGGCCAAACTACCGGAGCTACAAACATCAAATTTGGTATGAAGGTGTAGGACCATGAGTAGGTAAAGGGAAAAATCCGACATTTTGGTAATGTCGCCATCTTGGATTCAAAATGGCCGCTAAACCCATTGTTGTATAGAATAGATAGCTTTAACTACTGGGGCTATTGAATTGAAATTTGTTATAGAGTTACATTATCAATTGTAGGTTACGAAAATATAACACAATGTACCTAAAGACGCCATATTGGATCCGAAATGGTGGACTTAAAACTCAATTTTCCACAACGTTTGAGATAGAGATACGAAATTTTGGATGAATGTGTATCATAACTAGTAGTTTAGGAAATTAATACACATTTTCTAAAAGTCGCCATCTTGGATTCAAAATGGCCGCCAAAAGATCATTGTCGACACCGTTTAAGCTAGAGAAATTAAATTTTATTTTAGTTGTATCTTCACGTGTAAGTCACGAATATATAATAAAATATTTAAAAAGTGGCCATCTTGGATCCAAAATGGAGGCCAAACTCATTGTTTTATAGAATACACAGCCTAAACGGCTGGGGCTACTGAAATGAGATTTGGAGCGAAGGTAGAATAGACGTAAATATTACGAGATGTGTTCAAAGACGCCATCTTGGATATAAAATGGCGGACTTAAAAATCAATTTTCCACAGCGTTTTAGCTAGAGATACGAAATTTAGCATAAAGGAGTAGCATAAGTAGTAATTTAAGAAAATAGAAGAAAGGTTTGGGAAAGTCAGCATCATTAATCCAGAATGGCCGACCGAAAACACATTTTCTAACCGACTAAAGCTAGACAAACGAAGTTTGCCATGAAAGTGTACCATGACCATTATGTCACAAAAATATTGAAAAGCTCTCCATATGGATGCGCATCCCCCCGGTGGGTGGTATATTTGTACCATGGAGTCGGCCAGAAAGTCTTCGTTTACGATAAAGGGGGGAGCAGCTCCCCCAGCGAAGCAAAGCGAGTCCACATACTATATAGCTCCATGGACACACTCACTCACTGATTCACTCATCCACATAAATTCACAGGCCAAACTACTGGAGCTAGAAACACCAAATTTGGTATGAAGGTGTAAGACCATGAGTAGGTAAAGGAAAAAATCTGACGTTTTGGAACAGTCGCCATCTTGGATCCAAAATGGCCGCTAAACCCATTGTTGTATAGAATAGGGAGCTTAAACGGCTGGACAATTGAATTGAAAATTGGTATGAAGGCACATTATCGCTAGTAGGTAACGAACATATTTTCAAATTTTGTAAAAGTCGCCATCTTGGATCCAAAATGGCCGCCAAACTCATTGTTGTATAGAAAACACAGCCTAAACCGCTTGGGCTATTGGCATGAAATTTGGTATGGAGGTACATTACCAATATTAGGTTAATATATTACGCAGTTTACCCAGAAATGCCCTCTTGGATCCAAAATGGCGTATGTTAAAAATGCATTTTCCACACCGTTTGAGTTAGAGATACGAAACTTGGTATGAAGGTGTATTATCACGAGTAGTTTAGGAAAATATTATAAAATATTGAAATATTAAAAATATCGATGCAAAGCGAGTATACTTCATATAAAATGCTAAATATCAAAGATTTACATCAGGCAATATCCATTACACCATTTTAAATCATATTTCAACAATGACTTGATATTGTTGATAACATGTTAGTTTAACGTGGATTCAACTGTTATTTTCAACTATGTTATACATTTCGTTTCATGGAATTCTTTCTAATTTAATGAAATAAAATGTGTAATTAATTCTTTATTCTTATTCTTAGGCCGACGCGTCTGGATTTGTACCGACTGACAATAACTACAGATGCCGTAAAAGGGCATCCGTTGACGCTCAAGGTGGATCCGTGGATTAGTGGTAGATTGTCGAGCTACCAACAAGTGCAGAACGTTCCAACTTCGAATCTTGCAGCCGACGATTGGACTATTTACCGTTGGAAAATTAATACTGTATATCATGATGAAAGCAGCGGACAAAATGCAACTAAATGTGTATACCAATGAACAGTAACCATACTCTGTTTAGGCCAACTGAACCCGTTTCTTAACCGTCCGCTTCTTGATTTTAACTTCTTTCTTCTCAACCATTATTCAACGTCGAATAAAACGTTGTATTGAACAGGAAGACATTTCGGTACCTTTACAACGTTAAAATAACGTTTCGGTACTAACGTTTAATCCACGCATTTTCAACGTATGTGTGCTACTGGGGTAATAACTCTACGGAAATATATTCTTCTACGAAAGTTATCAATAGGTATTAGCGGGTGTGTGAGGGAGCCACAGAGTCAGGAAAGATCTTGAATTACAGTGAGGTAAAACGAAGACTCAAATCATTAAAATATCAATTGAAGGGCTTGGTGCAAAAAAGAAGATTGCTCCACTTTTTTGCCAATTTTTACTTCTTGATGGAAAAAGTGCTAAAATGACCTTTACATTGGCACAAGAAGGGAAATCCCCACCTTACCCAAGGCGTGTCTATTGCTCCTTTTAGAGAAACTCACATGCTATTATTGGTGCAATAAGGGTAATTTCTCCACGAAATAGTCGAGAAAGTAAAAATATGTATATTGAGTGGTCACATTTTAAAACATAATGTTGTCCGTATTCTCTCACACTGTATCTAAGATGGGGTGTTTCGAAACGCATGGGCCAATTTGAAAGTTTGATTCCCATGGCGGAGGATGGATTAATATTTCTTATAGACGACTATTAATATTTCGTAATAACTTTATTTTTTGAAACACCCTTAAAAACGAAGAAACCAACTATATTTAAAAGAAATATTTGAATGCAAGACATAGAATTCTAATCAGAGGAAGATTGGGTAGATATAGTTAAACAGAGATGAAAAATAAATCTTTTGATCTAGTTTCGGTTATTATAGACACATGTAATACTTTTATCAATCTATTGATATTTTCGGAGTTTTTAATAGGGGCCACGGCCAAACGTTCGGAACGCCCCTGGTCTCTAAGCACAGATTTCTTTTAGCACAAAAGTGCTCAGCGAAAATGCAGTGTGCAACGTAATGTTGTCATGATGGCTTCTTTTGATCTTTCAAAAGTTACGTAATGCTCAAATTTCCATCTTAAATCATGAGAACTCCCCTTTATACAACTATCAATCAAGGCAGCAAATTTAAAGATGGAGAAGGTAATCCAGCTCCAACCACACGCTATGAAGCGTATCAGGTAGGATCGAGTTGACAACTGCACTGATGCGTTCCCGAATATCATTCACTGTTGTGCGTAGTGAACGTACACCCTATTCCAAACGAGATGACCCGATTGATAAGGGTATTTTTCAGCTGAAAATTATCTAAGTCCAACTTCGGGTATCTTCGGAAACAGTAAACCAAAGATGCCAGGTTCGAGTAGCCAAAGGTGAATCTTCGCAATTAGGAAACGTTAGTTCGGGTGTGTTTTTCTTCTTTTAAGTGAAATAAAATATGTCGAAGTGCTTTTAAATGTAGAAAAAAGTAACACTCATTGAAATACGTAGTAATACAGTATTTCGAAACTATCCATACATGTGATCACGTGATGGTTTTATAAGTTAATTTTCCATACATAAAAGAACATTTTCAAACAAAGCAAACATAGTTCTCGCATTCATACTACAATGAACAAGACAAAGAGAAAAACATCAGCCTTGCAACGAATATAAATGCCATTGTCTTGAACACCGAAAATTCAGTCATGTTGCTTCAGAAGGAGTTCTACCAGAAAGAGCTAAGTAGATGTGTTTATGTTAGCTCAGTGGTATGTCGATCCAAGTGGTCGTGCTCGCTAGTGCAGTAGTCTGGCGACCCTAGGATCGTGAGTTCGAATCCCACCTCCTGCATGGGTGTGATTTTAACTGTGCTGTCAGGAGTTAGTGATGCAAGAACAATTATAATACAAGTAATAACAAGAACCCGCTTATAGTAAACACATTTAATATTTTACAAAATGGTAGAGCACGTGGCTTCTATTCGTGAGGTCCTGCGTTCAAATCCCGTTTTGGACATCTATTTTTATGCAATGATATATTCCTTAAAGCATGAATAATTAGATAAAATCAGTTTTATCTATAGAATCAGTTTTATATGTATTCATACAAGCATTTTAAGACATAAGTAATTACTGTGTTTAAAATATAATATCAGAGAAGTGGTGGGTGTCGACATAACGTCGGTATATTATATGTGAACGTTAAATACAAGTTTAGTAACAATATATGAATGTGTGTAGTGTATTTTGCTGCAGAATTATAACCGAGTGTATGCACCCAAAAAGTCATAGCCTTCTTTTCTACGGGGATTCAAACCTGGTCCTTTGCGAAAAATGCCGGATTTCGGGCTTAAATTTCCGAAAACCTTTCGTCAATAAGATATTTCTAGAACTCAGAAATAGAATGTAGTAACACAGACACTATATTCATTACAGAATGACTTTAAGCCCGGAGTTGTGGAGGTTTGTTCTTCATTACACAGAATTTCTCGAAAATAAATCTTCATAGCAAATGCAACTACAATAATACTCCAAGTTTTGCACCAGGATTACTGTCACTTTGTCTAGATTCAGAGGATCATCAAAATATCGCGATTGTACCTGCAACTCGATGTTTCCCAGTATAGATGAATTAGAAATTTTAAGTTTTTATTTAGCCGTTTATTAGTAACGTGAAATATCACTATATTTGTTGTGGCATAAATAATGTAATGCATTATTTATTAATGTTCTACGAACAACATGGTGCCAATACAGCACTAAATCATACAAGATACATATAAATATATAGACAGCAAATAGATATACAGTTGAACCAGAAGATGGTAAACATAGAAGTTTGATAGTAATACAAGTATTTTGAGTAACAGTTGTTGGTTAAACGTTTAAAAAATACAATCCTTGTCAGAATCAGTCAACAATTTATAATGCCTTGCTCTGTACAAGGGAACAACTAATTCACAATTTTCCCTCTATGCTCTAAACTTGAATTTTATTTATAACGCTTAGGCCGGGATAGCGGAGGGGAAAGGATTCGTGAATGTGTCGGCCAGGGTCTATGCTGTAGGTGCCACCCAAGCATTTGCTTGGTGGGACTGAGGAAAACCGTGGAGAAATCTCAATCAGAATGGTCGACGCTGAGATTGAACACACGGTCTCCCGAATGCTACGCCAACGCTCTACCACTGACCCACAGAAGCTCGGTCAATGTTCTAAAGATTCCAGATTAAAAAATTACGTCAGTACCCCTAATCTGTTGAGAATAAAGCAATTTGAATTTATACTATAATATCTTGATATTTCAATAATAATAATACTCTCTATATATAAAAACAGAAATCCTTACTGACTGACATATCAACGCGGAGGCCAAACTGTTTAAGCTCGATACTTGAAATTTATGTCTAATATGGCTTTAACTAATCTATTTCACTGATGTTCGCTAAGGTAGCAAAAGAAGTGTATATTTCGAAAGTAAAAAAGATAAAAAGTAATTTCTTATTATAAAAGAAAATATCTCTGACCTGTGGTGGGATCGAACCCGATACCTTTAAAACATCTCTCGGGCGCTTTACCCACTAGACCGTACAGCCAGATACTCGAAGACAGCTTCCGAGTAGAGTAACGCTGCAGGCAGCAGCTAGTACTAATAATAAATTATAAGTTCCTGACCCTACATACAGGAACTGTTGTTTTTAACAAACGTAAAGAACATTTTCTCTTTTCATCTTGCTATATTCTAATCTACCGGCAGAATTTTTTTTGCAAAGGAATGCCGATACCGGGAGTAACATCAATTCCAGATTAAAACGGCCGGAAAATTACCAGACCCCCAATGTTTTCTCGACCACCAGGAAGTGAGTGGGGACTCACTTATTTTCCGACCATGAAGAACAAATGGGGCCTCGCTCTTTTCTTGACCATCAGGAAATGGACGGGGAGCTGCCTTTTCCCGTCCTAAGGCAATGGGCGAGTGCCCATCCTTTTCCCACCATCAAGTGCTGGGGGATGGTCGGAGTTTCGCCTCTATGCCGGCAAATCAGAGAACGACGGCGGCCCGGAAATGACCCGACGACCAAACGCCACTTCATGCTGCACGCCGACCTTCCCTCATCTACTTCCCGACTACTAGTTTAGGTTCTGCCTATCCCCAACTCCCGCTCGACCGAAATTCCCGAACATTTGCTGTCTTTGTCGGCATTTGGCTTCCTGGGTCAGTGCAAGTGGAGTTTCTGCGACGTCATACTACGCAAATGCAAATGTGGTATATTCAAAGAGACCAATTAGATATATCGGAAATCGCAGGCTAAGGTTTAGTAACTTTAGAAGGATCTCTAAAACCTTTGAGTCGCATAAATAAAAGACAGTTAAATGACGTAATAGAGGTTTAATAAACCAAAGCTATAAATAAATTTCTTCCCCTCTGGTTCGTATTTTTTTTTAATTCCTAGCCGCAGCTTGGACACCCGCAACACCCTCGATTGGAAGGGGTGTTAGGGGAACTGAGGATTTCTGGGATTGGATGTTGGTCTATGGGATTTTATTTCATCATTCTTTATTTTCTTAATTCATCTAATCTTTATAATATGAGTTTGCCTCATAATCGTCTTATTGTAGAATTTGAGGATATGATGATGATGATGGTGAGGTGCGCTTTGACGTCACAACATGTGGATTTTGTTAGTGAGACGAATGCTGTGTTATCTTCTGTTCAGAGGTTACTCTGAACTGTTGAGGACAGTATGAACCCTGTTAGTAAGTGACTATTACTGTCCAAATTATGAAGGTGCTATGAAATGAGGAGTGTCGGGACTATGGTAAGAGCGGAGGAAATCTTGGTCAGGGTGATCTGGCGGTATGGTATGGCGGTAGAGGGAGAATAGTAGGGAGAGTGGTGTTTCTGTTAACGTAGTTCGGGTTTCGGGTGTAGTGGTGGCATGTATGGTGTCGAGTAGAGGATGATGAACTACGAGGCGTCTTCGGATGAATTTGTTACGAAGTTGTTCAAGATTGGTAGTCTATATGCGGGAATGGTATATGGTCCTACAGTTCGGCTGTCGGGCTGGGTAGTCTAATACGGTGTGCTGTTCGCAGGGTATGTCTTTTTAGTATTTGTAGTTTAAGAACC
>JAGDQP010018500.1:25969-36444 GCA_022664845.1 Lepisma saccharinum | reverse complement strand
ATTACACGCCTCAATTTCAATTACATTACACTTGTACACATTTACATCTACATTATTTATTGCTCGTTGTTAACTATTGTTAAGAAAACAATCGAAAACCTTTTCGGAAACGAATATTAAAAATCTGAAATGTATAGAATACATTTGCATTAAGATAAGAACGGCTGAACCACGAGGTGCATTTATACACACACCTATTCGTTCTAGCTGTTATCTTAAAACAATGAAAAAAAATTTAAAAAAAATGTATGAATACTGCTTAGGACGCTCGTAAAAGCGAAACTGAACCCACCTACTGTAGAGACGACACATGAGTGGCGAGGAAAAGCAGCAGCCATCAATATGCTATCTCGGATTGGAAGCCAAGCGTGGTTCAGATTTCACATTATTTGGGGTCCCGTCCTTAGAGGCTACACGCTCTGTATGGAAATAACTTGCTCTGAAAGTTTCAAAAACTTTCCTCAGATCTTCTCTTTGAATCGAAATTGCAATGTAAAGAAAGCTATTCAAACTAAAGTGAATAAAAACTATTTTCTTTCAAGAGAAAAATGCCTGTCTAAATCCACTTCCACAACTCTGTATTTTGTTGCATCATTTTGCTGAAAGGCTGACAAAAGAAAATTACACAGGAGAGGAATACAGGATTTTTCCATGAAGAAAGACGTGGAATCACCCTGTATGTTGTTAAATATTTGTAAAATTATTTACTAAAAACACAGTTTCTTTTTTCTTCTCTAAATATACAACTTGTTTGGCAGCAGCTACCTTTTGAGCCTTTGGGGACAAATATATACAAACCAACTCTTCATTAGAGGACAGAGTCATCATTATATATATAATATGTATATATAATATAATATTTATCTAATATTTATATTCATATGTATATGGCAGACTTAACAAATTAAGAACTGCAACATTTACAATTAAACACTGCTTAAAAATCCTATACATGCCCTGTAGCCATGGAGTCTTGCAAATTCATAGGATCGCAACTTTTTGTTTCTTCCCCCTTTAAAACATATATTACACACACAAAAAAAATCAGGTGATCTATTTTTAAAACGTATGGCAGAATATTGTGGGTTTACTTGCACCACAGTGTGTTAAAAGCTTGCGAAAACTTCAAGAGATATTTTTTTTTTTAATAATTAATAATGTTTTTACATATGGAACTGGTTCTGGACAGTTATATTACACAATACTATGGACATTCGTCTAGGATGGATTGTTTGAGTAAAATTATTTTCATTTTCTTTTATGCATCCATTCTTTCTTTTCTTTTTTAAGTTCATCATGGACAGTTGCAAAGTCGATAGAATCTGGAAATAACTGGCTTCAAGTCTATCAACTTGCCTCGATCACTCCCACATGCACACACAGGGCTTAAAACATTTATATATATAATATAATTATTTATATACTTTATCAAACATATCTCTTCTTCGCAATCAACCATACTTTTGCTACTGCAAACACCACGTTTGCAAACTCGTGTATGATTTTTCATGTGGAAAAATCTACACAGTTTTCTTTTTTTCCTTCTGTTCTCTTTATACGTTCAGACTAGACTCATATATTGCTTCCTGGTTTTGCATGCCAAAACCACTCTCGCTGTTTCATTTGAACTTCTAATAAACACTGCTTTTTTTTATTATTATTACCTACTTGACGTACTTACCACGTTCACATGGTAAATAACAGCACAACCCCTACATATCATTTCTCTAACATCCTGGGATAACCGTAAATATCTCAAGTTATTTGAAATTACTTGAAATATCCTTCTCACTGGAATTATATTACGTTAAGTGACAACTACATTGTCTAGTAAAACCTGCCTAATTCTAATCAAAACCAAAGATTCGCTTCATTGTCTTCATTAAGATTAGACACATTTTCCAGATGAATCTGCTCTTCCAACTAGGGTGACTCTTTCCTGTATGAAGTTTTAAACTTGATCACTTGCGACTGAACTACAAGAAAGCGATGATTCTTCTTCTTTTTCTTCTTTCCTAGCCAAAATGACATATTCACACATTGTCCTCTATTTGTTAATATGGAGGAAAAGGTAGAAAAGGAGACTTTTTTCTTTTAATAATTCGTATTTCTACCAGGACAAAAAATGGACACACAACCTGGGTTGATGCTGCATGTTAAACTTCATACGATTTCTTTTTTTATATAGAAAAAGCTTATCTTTAGCTGCCTATTTTCCTTTCGTTCCAGTCCTTGTACCTACTGAACTCAGTCCTTCGCCTCGGCTTCTCGAGCGGTGCAAGCTGGACAAACCCTCACCTATAATTGGAAAGAAAAGCATTTTTTTTTTATATACAAAGCAACACTGAGTACAATGGTCATGTTTCAACACTGTTGCGTAGCATATCTTAGATGACCTCGTAGTTTCGTTTATTATTCCCAGCTCAAGTCTTCAAAGTACAGTTTATCAACGAAGAAAAAACAACAAAGCGGAGTAAATAGAGGCAAAAATATACAGTGGCTTTCCACACAAATTAGCTGTCAATCTGATTTTCTTCTTATTATTATTATTTATTCATGCCAGTGGATTACAAAAGCAGTCCTAGTATTCCCTCTTAGCTCCTTTTTACCTCTAGTTCATTTCTCCGCTTTATCCTCCTTGGTAAAGAATACTTGAAGGGATTAAAAGCTAGGAATAATGAACAACACTACGGGAACATTTAAAATAAACTGGATAACCAAATTAATTTCGATTATGAGATAACAAACAAGAATAATGTTTTGAGAAAAGGAATGAATGCAAGTCCTTCAAGGACAAAGTACGCTTTGTTATTTTATGAATATTTTTATTAAAAGTACAGTCGGGATCAATAAAGTGTGAATTACCCCGTTCAAATTATTGTCAAGAATGCTGAATCATTTATAGCTATAGTTCCTCGCTATTAGCTAGAATCTTTTAATTCGCATTGTTATTTACTTTCACGAATAATTCTACTTGTTCTTACGGTACTGGATGATTCAGTTCTTTAGTTCTCGACTGTGTAAAATCACACAAGGTGAAGGTAACCTAATAACCAGAGACTACTCATAGAATACCAGGTATAAGAATAGCCACGCATTTTCTATTTTGATTTTCCCTTTCCTATTTAGCACGTTTTACAGGATGTAGATCTAGATTTTCTTATAACTTCTTTCAGTCCTTAAGAAACGTACTATTTTTTTTTTTAGCAATTTTTTCCCCCCCCCCCCCCCCCCCCCCCAATAAATAAATAAATTGGTAAACGTTTCGAACAAATATAGAGTTTAGAAAAAAAAAACAATGTACGTTCTCGAAAGTTTCTTGCTCTGCATCTTTATCTTTTGAATTTTGCCTCATCTAAGTCTTAATTTACAGCTGTAGAAAATTCGGAAAGTAAGTGATGTGATAGGGGAACGATTCCAAAGGGCAGATGTGGGTGATAGGAGTTTGATATTTTCATTCACCAAAACTCCCCTCTCCTTTACATATTGCAATCAATCATAGATTGAAGAGGGGCTGGCTTAAGCACTACTACACAACTCATGAGATTAAGGTACTCTCTGCTTTCTTTGGATTATGAATGTTAATAACTATTGTTAATTTTATTCACTGTAACCAACTAAATTCTCTCCCTTCCTAGGATTTCCAGGAACCTGGTAACCATGTGTCCCATCTGCAAAACTAATATTCAGATGAAACGTGTATTTTTTGAAGCTGTAACTATATCACAAAGCTTGAAAAACAAGGTTTATCCACCCAGAAGGCAGATTCACTGAATTCTACAGTATATCCAATAGCACAAAAAAATCACATGAAATTTTGTTTGAAAGCAAATAAAGATACATACCTCGACTATGACTCCTTTTCATTCCGCCTTCCGACATGGTTTCACGGTTTCTCCCGCTGCTAATGCCAAAATCTGACGTTCTACGGCTTGTTCTCATGGCACGACCCCTCTTGTCTAAAATTAATTTATCAGCACGAACAAATATACCACATTTTGGCCGGCAGTTGAAATAACGAACTCCCTGTACTGTGCCATCATTTTTACCTAAAAATTAACAATAAATTAGAAAACAACAGTCATTAATTACACAGATAAGCAGACAAATTACATATACTAAAACTAGGTATTTTGACAAAGCTGTAAAAGAAACTAACAGCTTTTGAAGATAGCTGGCACTGAACAAGTTGCTTCCATGAATAAATGTAAATATACTGAATATCGAGTTGTGGGAGTTTGAATCCGATAAATATAACACTTTCGCTCTACAAATATTACAAAACAAAATACAAGCAATCTTATCACTCAGGAGAAAATGGAAAATGTATTAAAGAGACACAAAATACATTATAAATTGTTAATGATTTGGTTCTGTCAAGTTCCACGGTTTCTCCTTAATCACACCAGGCAAAAGCCGTGATTTCGTTACTCCATTCATTCTGTAGAAGTTACAGTTATTATTTAAAATACTTGTAAATACGAAGATGAACTTTCAGCGAATTTTAACACGCTATACCTGCGATTACCTTTTTCTTTTCTTTTCTTTCTTTCAAATAAATATATCTGTTGTATATTTTACTTCTTGAACTCTTTCTAAAATACAAGTCTTTTGTATTAAAGACATTTACATCCGAGCTGGTGGGTTAAGTTAGTGCAATAAAGGTTTGGCACAACTGATCTCTGATACACTGTAAAAAGTGTGACGTTTAAATGAACGTTAAAAAAAAACCAGCCTTTTGTACGTTTAAATTAAATGTAAAAGTGTTGTTAGTAGAAGCTTTCAATGGTACGTATATTTTAACCAACGTTTCAGAATCATTTTAGGATTCCTGTTTAAAACATTTGGATACATTGATGAGAAAAGACAGGCAACTTAGCTGCATACTTGACTGATATAACATAGACCACTGAGTTTTTAAAGATAATGAGAAAGAAAAAGCAAGGCGAGTTATCTAGTTAGAAATCCAGCGTCTTACCGACTAGACCAAACTGCCAACGAAGAAATCAACACAACAAAACACTATCTTTCCACAGGGGTAAATGCGGTGTTCAAATTACGAAGGCAAACTAAGTTACTATCACGAACGACTTGCGCATTTCTAAGATACACCACATTTTAATAACACCCCGATCTCCAAATAGCGATAGGAATCCCAATTGATTAACACTATTTCCCATTTCTGGGAAAATAAGAACAAGATGGCGGCAGGTGGTAAACTAAACGTTACGAAATGACTTATATGTAACTGTTAAAGATGTGACACAAATTTCAGAAACTTTTAATTTAGCAAGATTTCTTAAATTTTACGTTCTAAATTACTCATTTATATTTAAATGTAACAGAATTACTTTGAATTATTTCACACTAAAGCTTATTTATACGTAGCATATGGTTTTAATATGAAGTACATATAAGACAAGGCCGGATAGGCAATATAATAGGTAAAATTTGAAGAGAGAGGAACGGAATTGTACTTACGTAGTACCTTGACAAAGATCACGTGCACAACTACACACTTAACAATATACACTATAAACTCACTTTAAATTTTCGGCATCAGCCATAGTTGTACAGAAGAAAAAAGTTCATTGAACACACGTGAACAAATTGGACGAGATAGATAAAACAAAATGGCGGACGTCCACATCAAAAACAATTGACGACGTTCTGTGCATGCGCAAGTACTGATGGGAAATGGGTTTACAAATTGGTGTTTGTGTCAAAAATTGGGCTGGGTACAATAAATTGTAATAAAAACTGGGACTCAGTAAGGGAAGGATAGTCAGGAAAGTGGAATATAATATACAAACCACAGTCGGAGAAAGTGAGACACAGTATAGAAAACGCACCCCGAAAGATATAGGATTTAGTATAGAAAACGGAGTCAAAGAAAGTGGGATATAGTATAGGAAACGCAATGAAAAGGTAGTAGGTTGCTGAGTCAGTCGCAATAAGTGTGAGTCAGTATATAAAATGCCTTTAAAAATTGAAGAGGCAGGGGTGACCTGTCAAACCTCAAATATATCCTAACCAGCACACACTGCCCGACATTCTGTGTAGGGGAAACAGGCTATCCTTTGAATCTCCGTGTCAATGATCACCACCACGTTTCCGTCACCAACAGACCCGATTCACCAGTGTCTACACACACACACACACACACACAATTGCACAACACTAATTTCCATGACAGTTTCCGTATAGCTATAATCCACATCCCATTCCCCACCGCATGCACACGTCGTCCCTGGGAATGAGCTTTCATTCGGGGTTTGAGAGCTAAACTGAAACCTGGTCTAAACCTGCAGTAACGTTTTTCTTTCTTCCCTCCTCATCTACACCCACACTTCCCCTTCACCCCTGCCATTTCACTTTTTTTTTTTTAATTCTATACTTACTCCCACTATTTTATGATTGACTCGGCAACCTACTCCCTTTTCATTGCGTTTCCTATACTATATCTCACTTTCTCTGACTCCTTTTTCTATACTAAATCCCATTTTTTTCGGGGTGCGTTTTCTATACTGTATCCCACTTTCTCCGACTGCGGTTTCTATACTATATTCCATTTTCCTGACTACGTTTCCTTTACTGAGTCCTAGTTACCCAGCTCAATTTTCATCACAAAACACCACTTCCAAAACCCGTTTCCCATCAGTACTTGCGCACGCGCAGAACGTCGTCAATTGTTTTTGAAGTGGATGTCCGCCATTTTGTTTTTCTATCTCGTCCAATTGTGCACGTGTGTTCAATTAAGTTTTTCCTTATCTACAACTGAGGACGTGTGATGCCGAAAATTTTACGTGACTTTATAGTGTATATTGTTAAGTGTGTAATTGTGCACGTGATCTTCGTCAAGATACTACATAAGTACAATTCATTTCCTCTCTCTTCAAATTTCACCTATTAAAATATGGTTTTACATATATTTCCTCCGGATTTAGTGGTCACACGGCTAAATAACATTAAACAGTTTTTAGAGTGTACGGTGTTACAGTTCTATAACGTTGCTATATCTCAGGAATTTATTTTGTAATGAGTTCTTGTGTAATATGTGAAGAAGTTAGTCTCTTATAAATAACACACTTGCAAGGTTATATGTATTTATTTTCTGTTATTTCCGTAACCAAGACCTTTTTACTTCAGGGAACCTCAAAAGAAATCAATTCAAATCACGTTGCTAAATAAATATTTACTTCAGGATAGCCATACAAGAATCGATCATGAATGTTTTGGCTTAGGAAAACGTAGAAGATTCAATTCTGTACAGATGAACTAACGACTGCCTCTCACTGGTTCTGTATTTACTAATTTACAAGAAAAAATACAACTGAATAGAACAGCTCTAAATATACTCATTAAATAACAATGCTACGGGTAGCAGACTCCTTTTTATGTTTTAAAACTGAATTAAATTTAAATGAGAGATTATGAGGTAGAAAAAATATAAATATAAAGTTACAATGGTGATTGCGTTGCTAGATAAAAAACAATGTTATATTCCATTACAATTTATAGAAATGGTTTCTCCCGTCAATGACTAATTGCTTCGAAAATGTCCTTAGATGCAACCAAATCACAAAGAACAGGCAGTTCCTTAATGATGAATTTTATTGTAGTTATCATGCGAGTTTCAGACTATTACGAATAGATCATTTCTAGTGGATCTTTGTATTTGTGGTCTATATTGCATAGTAAGGCTACGCATCGTAACGTCATTCACTTTTCATTTATCAGCAAAAGTAAGAATGAGTAGGTAAGAGTTCTGGTTTGAATGCAAAGTACTATCCCGGTACTGACCTGGTGCAACTGTGGGACACCGCATTTTGAATTTAACGGGATAGCTATTATGAATTGTCCCATTACACACAGAAAAACAGGTTGGCGGATTTCGTCTTATTATCGTAGTAGAAATTGTGCTCTGACAGGTGAATAGTCACGAATTTTGATTTGTTATTGCTTGTGTCAGAGTATGGTTTTGAATCACAGACTCAGTTTCTACGAGGATCTCACTCTACGAACTATTCTTTAGAGCGGAACTGGCTCAGTCGAACTGGGAGATATAATAAAGCTAATTATAATTTAAATGTTAGAATGTTTATGTCATTAAAAATTGAGTATATTTTCAAAAGGATGCAGAAATCACAAAATAAAAATGTATCACTAACACAAAGGAAAGCCAGAAGAGCAATTTAAGGTAAAATTATGATAAGAAGAAAGAGATTACTTACAGTTTGTTCTATAGGTGAACACACGCACACATTAACACTTATAAGTACTTGAATATTTCGGTGATTTCCCCGTTCTTCTTTATCGCAGAGTAACAGACGCACACGTCTTTACCTTCAATAACTCTAACCTCCCGTTTGCTCCGCATTTTCAACACTTTTCCTTCCACAATTCCCTCCCGAACTTACATGCTGTACAGTTGCCAATTTTTCCACGCTCCGCAAATCCATGCACTATATACTAGTCAATTGTTCTCCAAACTTGATGCGTCGTCTGCTACGTGGCGCCACGGTCGTCTTAGTCTTTATTCAATCCTCACGTGTGCGTCTGTTACTCTTCGAGCAAGAAGAAGGTGAATTCACCGAAATGTTCAAGATTTCTGTACTTATAAGTGTTAGTGTGTGCGTGTGTTTGCCTATAGAACAACAAGCTGTAAGTAATCCCTTTCTTCTTATCATAATTTTACCTAAAATAAAAATGTATTTATTCAAAAATAAATAAACTAAAATAAAAACTACCACATACAAAATATAATCTTTCCAGTAATTATCGATTTTGGTGTGTGCAAAATACTACGTTTTCTCAGGAATAACTTTCTATTTGGTAATTGCAGCTGGGTGCTGTTAGTGGTAAGTCTAATTTTACAGTTGTGATAATGTGGGACATTTAAAAAAAAGTAATGAAAGTGCTTTAATTATACGGTAACAAAACTTGAACACTTTGTGCACTCTCTTATCATACACACTTCTAGGCTACGCCCAACATTTCAAACAAACAGTAGTTTTAATACGTGTGCTATCTGTGCACCTGTTAGTTACGCGCCTTCTCTAAACTGAATACAGATGCTTAGGCATAATTTTTTTCTTATACATGCATAGAAAAAAGTGTGGAGAGGACTTACCTGTAGGTGCGTCCAGTTCAACACCAATCCATGTGCCACTGGCGAACTCTGTGGGGCCAACAAATGCTACAACCCCTGACGAATTGTATGGACGAATCAAAACACTCTCCCCAATAACTACCCACTCAGGGATTGGTGTCTCTGATAACCGATGAAGATCTGGCCGTGATCCAAAAGAAGACTGACTTGTGCTATCGCCTTCGTCTGCAGAGAATCAAATAGAGAATATTAGCAACGCGAAAACAATATTACTTTTCACGATCACATAGACTAGGAAAAGAGACAAAATTTAAAGTAAAATATTACTGACAGATTTTACTTTAAAATATAAGGATCCAGTCGTGTCTACAATTTATTCTTACTTCGATTTCATTGTAGTAAACTTAACTGATCGTTAAATCAAATTTTGCCAATCAAAATCAAAAGGACCATCGACCCGTCATTTTGAAATACAGTCATATTTCCATTAAGTTATTGCTATTGTCTTGATCAGGGGTTTCCAAGTAGCGGCCCGCGGGCCGCATGAGGCCCGCAAAGCCTTTCTTGCGGCCCGCAATGTTAGTTTGAAATATAAATTAATCTATCGACCTAACGGAGTGTGTTTTCCGATGACGGAATTTTATTTCTCCCCTTCCATGACGAACGTAAAGTAAGATTACGCTTCGTCCTGGCTTTTTCGGAGGACGAAATTATCCTATTTCATTTTTACCTCAGGTCAAAATTATTAAAAAGCCACCGAAGGAAAAATCATTACAAACTGAATTACATTGGTAGCCAATAATAAAAAGCGGAAGTTCTTATTATGGATTTGAGAAAGAAAGTCCAACAACAAACAGGTATATGAAACTGTAATCTACGAAGATTTTCCATAGATTATTTGGATTTTACGTCATGTACCTTTTATTTATTTAAATAAAAGTACACGCCATAAAATCCAAATGTATTTCATTATTAAACGAACATATATGTTTAGCAATTTTATTCAGACATGCTTCTTATGCGGTTTCACTTGAGCTTTTTAAGGACAAGAAATCTCTCTCACAGAAACATAGTGAAGAAGTAGCAAATGGATTTTGGAGACGCTAGCATTGCTACGCATGATTCTTCAACTGATGAAGAATCACTTAACCTTTACTGTCTTCAGGGAACCACAAAAGGGAAGAACATATATAGTGCAATAAAAGAATATGTGAATAAAATTAGGGGTTTTGATAAGTGTTCATGGATTGCCACACACTAAATTCTGAAGAGCGGAATATTTCATTTTACTAGAGAGAAAAGAGGGATCAGTCTTTTAGAGCGGATTTTCATCGAAGATTAGAAGTTTACACTGGAAAAAAAT
>JAGDQP010018500.1:0-20969 GCA_022664845.1 Lepisma saccharinum | reverse complement strand
CCCCAAGTCTGTCTCAAACATATTTTCACGTCTTAATTTGTACATGTTCTAAAGTCCTGCACCACAAAATATGGTTCCGAAATCTATTCAGATGGAACTTTCAGTAGCTTCCAAAATGTTCAATCGTCAGAGGGATAACGAATTTGGGGATTTTACAGCCAGGACTGAATAGTCATATCTTTCTTCAATCAAAAGTAGGTTAAATGATATGATATATCGTTTGAATAGCTATTGAAGAGAAATAAAAGGATGCATATAGAAACTAGTCCTATACCTGAAAAGGAGGTTGATAGGAAGGCACCTATATACTTTATTACATGGAAACAGATACTTCTTTATACCTTGGGAGTGTACTGAAACTCACCAGGTAGTCCGTGTTCCAGTATCATGAGCACATTTTCAAAGCTCGTTTAAGTCGCAAAGTAAGGTAATACTGAAGCAATCTGCAAAATCGTTATATTATGAATATTTCAATGGTTCAGGAGACTACGCAATATTTCCAAATTCTTCAACTTTGTAGACTAAAAAAATTTAAGTCCAACTTATATCATGCTGGGCACACATTTTCCAAAAGAAAGAAAGAAAAAATAAATCTTAATTTCTACACGTGGAATTATTGATTATTTTTTTTTCTAAAAAAAAAAATCAACTTACCTTCATTGACTAGTCTCTCAACCGAAGAATTCTGCGGACTCAAGTCACCATTTTGCGAGTTGCTAGAAATATCTGAGCACAACGGAATTCCAAGTTCACCTCCTCTAAGCTGCTGTTCTAGTTTATAAGCAGCTTTGCTCTCTGAGATCTGAGCCCTTGCCATAGGGAACGAGGCTCGATGAGCCGTCTGACTTTTCAATTTTTTCCTTCTGACTACTTTACCAGGAGGAAGATGCGTTTGGACAGTTGAGCTTTCAGAGGGTGAATCATCAGCCGAGTTCGACTGATGAGGTGTTGATGATTCTGTCCCCGTCCCGCTGCCTGATGATGATTTCGTATTGGCGGTTGTAGCAGTGGTGATAGTGGAGGTATCTTCCTTCTGACCATTATCAGTGTTAACTGTATCTGAGATCTGTTGCTGATCATCACCAGCAGTACTGGAATTTTCGCTTTGGATTATGCTTTCACTGGGTTGAGAATGATTCGTATCAACAGTTTTTACTTCTTCACAAGATTCAGGTTTGGACTCGGAACTATTTTGTTGAAGATTATCAGCTGATGAAGAATCATTGCCTCCTAATAAACCAGCACTCACTGTTTCCACGAAATTTTCATTCCCTTCGCTTGTCGAGCTTGGAACTTCTGTCACTGGCTGCAGCTCTGTAGACAAAAGTCTGGATTCCGTATCCGGTGTTTCATCTACACTGATGCTGCGAATTGACATGGAATCTTCACTGGACAAATTTGTAGACGATACTGCTTGAGAGCCGTAACCACTGAAAGAAGAAGAAATAAACAAGGACGAATATTAAGCACGTTTTCCTAAGCAAATTCAAAGATTTAATCAAAACTCACTTAGCACATTAAAAGAGTTTCGTCTTTACCAAACCCTCAGGTAACACAATAAGAAAAATATACATTTCTAAGAATAGCTGCACTAACAATATATCACAACGTTATTTGGAAGTGATCCTAAATAAAATAATAATAATGAGTTCTTGCCACAGCGCCTTAATTAAGGCTACAGGCCGTCATGTCGAATTCTTTCGCTACTGCGGTGGGAGTGAGGGAAAACTCTGGAAAACCTCAGTCACGATAGCCGGCGCGATTCAGAATTTTAAAAGTTCACCTCATATAAATAGTGTGCACAAATGTTCAGTAACATATGTAACTTATAACATGTAAAATTATTTTAATTTATAGAGTTAACTTCAATACTGTACTAGGTACTAGATATTTACTGATGTTCAAATCCTGCCAAGAACTATAATGTTAAGATAAATAAAAACCAGCCACTTTTTATTATTATTATTGTTTGAATTCCAACTTCTTCTATTTTCTATACGTTCTTGGTTCCATCATTATGGAGTTATAATCCAAGTAAATAAATTTGATCGTGGAAAAAACCACAAACAGTGACAAATTGAACTGTACATATGAACAGATAGCGTAATTCCTTTATAACAGGACCTAAAAAAGTTAAGTTTTCTAAATTCGAACTTCATTATAAATGAGTACAACTCAAAAACTTCTAAACACTAAACAAACAAAAAGATTTCTGTCAAAATTACGATGTTTTCACGCAAAGTACATTCTATTCAAAAATAAAACTTAAAAAAAGTTGTGAAGTTTTCTACCATATGTCTAAGTTTCAGAATTTCCTATTGTGTCTTTTCTTAAGCACGTTACTCGACAATCTCTGAAAGCTGCATTGAAGTAGTATGGAAGTTGAAAACGATACAACAAAAGTATTCTGAAAAAGTTTACGAACTTTTAGTGATCGCTGTACAAACGATAATGTTCACGGAGTTAGTAATGATAGAGGATATATCAAATTCTAAAGTGGAAGTAAGTCAGATAATAAATTGAGGAAAGAATGTAAATTTTAAAAGTGGTAGAGAAGGAAACGAACGGGTTGAAATTGAAAAAAACAACCACCTCAGAACAGATATTACGACACAGTAAAATTTACCATGAAAATACCAAGGTGTAAATTTTAACAAAGGGAAGTTAAAAAAATCTATGTGATTATATGCGAAGATAAATGTAAAACCTACTACTTTATAGATTATAGTGCACACCAATAAACAACACACAGGTAGCGGATATATTGCTTGTGATTAGAAGGAAAATTCAGAGCACTAAAAACTGTACAGAGCGTATGCAAATAGGCACTAAAACGTCCTACATCCCATGAAAAACTTGCGCTAAAAATAATTTTATAAACTCATTTAGAAATTCGTAACGGTTGCCAAACACACAAAAATCAAATGGAAGGGGTTACACTGAATAATTTCCCCTGCATACTAAAAGTCTTTACAAGCATAATACATAACACTATCAAAGCAAGAATGTTGCGGTAAGAAACTGATAAATACTATTCAAGAAACGTTCCTTCACATGGGCGGATGTATTTACATCGCTTACCTTGTCAACTATCCACGACCACGTTCACGCAATCAACTTTCTGAGCTTTCGGATTCCCGTTAAATATATTCTCAAGGAATCAAATCACGTTATTGGAATTAACAAAAATTGGATATTATTAACAAACATCAATTTTACAACAAAAATTGTTATTGGATATGAAGGAAAATGAAAACGGAATGTGTTAACCTAAAACTTGCCTGCTTTAGTTTCACCATCATCCATATTATCCATCCTGATTGAAGTGGAATGAGACTACTGGTATGAGACTAAAGCTGCTCGATTGCGAAAATGGAAAGCTACCACTATGTTTATATATATATTATTATTTCTTCTCAGCTTAATATCTTTGGGAAAGAAACCCATCCTTTATTGAACAAACTTATATCCAAGTTCTCATTTCTTGTAAGAATAAAGTAACTTTCAGTAGTTACCTTTTCTCGTTTCGTCTTAACTGTTTACAATATCGAATCCTTGTTTTGATTCTTTGAGAATGGATCCCAAGGAAGCCGAAAGCTTGGATGTGCTGATTGCAAGAATCACATAAGCAAACAAGAATAATTAGCTTCCTACACGAAAAATAAATAAATAATAATAATAATAATAATTTTAAAAAAGCTGCTTTGAAATCAACAGTTCTTTAATGTTTTGTTTAGATTACTAAGATTGTGACGATGGTAAAAATCATGGTTGAGATAACTCCGTTTAAACTATAAAACTTAACTTGGTTATCGTGCTTGTACTGCCATCTTGTGAGTAAAGAAACACGTTACCGACTTAGAATAAAAAAATGCCTTATAGGTAGAGGTTTAATTTATAAAATACTGAACACAAATGAATTGATTGTAGCATAACATTTTGTAGATTAGTTCTGCAATCATTCTTCTATACTTTAAATACGGGAAATATTTCGCCAAACAGGTGTTCTATGCTTGTAATTTTTACGGAAGTATTTTGGAATTCTAACCAAGATGGAACTCAAGCAAGTAGTTCTCGAAATAATCTGGTCGTGAAAACTAAAGAATGGTAAATGTGTAGTTAAAAAAGACACATACCTGGATGTTGTGCTTGGAGTGCCTGTTTTTGTACCTTGAAGTTCTACGAGAGAATCGAGAGTTCTTGAACTGGGAATTGTAGTGCCAACAACCTTCTTGACTTTCACAGTGTGTTGACTTGTTTGCTGGAAGGAAAGCAAAAATTAATAAACAGGTTAATATGGTCCTTGTTTATGATATCGTAATATAGCCACTACATAATCAAAACGGTTTGTAAAGATACAATTCGCGGCACTAAAACTACATTTACATGGTTTCAATTTTACAGGAAGCGAAATTAATATAACTCACGCTGAGTGAGTACATTGAATACTGCATTACTCAAGTATGCCAATCGATACTTGCTTTACAAGAAGAGAAAATGCTGAGGATAAATAAAAATGTTAAGGGAGAAAAGAGAAGAGAGTACTCATATACTGAGTTTTAAAAATACAAAGAATATTCAGTTAGAATAGAAACCACCAAGGAATATTAGGTGTGTTCCAATTAAATAAGTTGTTCAGAAAACTGCATGGTCTCCTCTATACTCTCCATCTATATTTCGGTATGTCTGCATTCCTCCCAGAAAAACTGAGCCACGATAGCTACGATATAAACCTGGACTCTACCTGTAAGTTCGCCTCGAGTGAGCAGGATTTCATTACAGAAAAATTAAGATGTTATAGTCATAACAGATGCAGTTGATGACTCCCTAAGTTTCTCCAATGTACCTACAAATAACCTATTGTTCCATAATATTAAAGTGAGCTCTCAAGCATGTGAAATTTCATCAGTTCTTGAGAACACTGGAAAAGTAAATAAATTATTCATCAAGCAGTTTCTTTGTTCATATCTAGACGTAGAAAAAAAACCGCCTGTGAAATTAGAGAAGTTAAACGTATTCTTATACGTTTGAGGAATTGAAACATAAACATACAATTCCTGACCACGTTTATACACGTAGTTCTGAACCAACTCATATCGTATCTTCGTACAATGGGATTTATAGAAAATGGCGAATGAGAATATTTTTCTCAGAATAAAATTAACGCACAGAAATAACGTTAACCGTTCACTAGTTCTGTTGATCGCCATTTGCTGTTGGCAAATTTTACCCCTTTTTGAACTTGAAAACTTCTTCCACCGTCATTTTCTATGGATCTGATTGTACTAAGGTTACCAATAGTATATCACGCACATTAAGACACACATTACCTGATATGACTCGAATTCACTAAATTCAGGTTCGCTGTGTGTTCCTTCAGTATCTGCTTCTAACAGTCTTTCTGGTCCCACAGCAGGTTTCGCAGCTCTGGCTGCATTAGCTGCATCCTCCTCTTCGTCGCTTTCTAAGTTATGAAGTAAAGGAGCAGATTCACGCACATATTGCTCTTCATGTAGGGTCGTCATACGAGGGGCAAGTTTTCCAGAAACAGGGTTAGGTGATGCTGAAAGGAAAATCATCTACTTGAAACATTTGGCAATGTCATTAGCATAGTACTACAAAGATTCGTCTTATCAAATGCTTTGTAATATTCACGAACGAATCAGAAAGGTACATAGAAATGTTGACATTATGGCGAAACCAAATTTCATCTTTGCCGGGCATTCTTCTTCCCATGCCCAGTACGCTAAAGAATATTCACAATTCGTCTTTTGTTTACTGCAATATCAAGTAATTCGTATTCGATAAGGAATCCAATATACTTCAAAGTAAATCAAGCACCGAAAATGTGAAAAATGATTACAAACCACTGAAAGTAACAGATGGCATCAGTTTTAACTTAAAACTATATAGTAAAATAAGGAATAATGAAGACAGCAGGTTTGGTGTTAGCTAAAATATTACTCTTTACCATTGGGTGATCAGAAGCTAACAGTAAAATACGCTGCAACGGAATTTAATCCACAAGGAAATCCCACTTGAAAACCAACTACTAAATAGTTTGGTTATTTAATGAAGAGCAAACAATGAAATAAAAGTCGGTGTTTACACGAGATTATTCAACCTGTGATATCAGATAGGTTACTTAATCTAGGTTGTAATCGATTTTAAATTCTCTCTTCTACTGATCAAGTCACCATTTTGAATGGAAGTTGAAAATAATAATAAAGCGCCTATGCGAGTTAACACTCAAATTCAGGAGGAAAAAAATGATGCCTGGTTTCCACAGATACACACTGCTTCGAAAAAAAATCAAACATAATGATGGCGAATCAATATTAAATAAAATTAGATACGCAAGGATTACGAATATCAATTTGCTTTCATAACTAACCTGTTACAAAATATAATAAATTATCGAAGCATAATCTCATATTTTTGAGAACCGCAGTTCAAGCAGTAGGGTCATTCCATGTCAAAACGACCAAAAGGGGTTGCCACTACGTTTTTTGATTTTGATGAAACTTGGCAGTGTGATTGGGCCGAATCAGAAACTGAGATTCCCCAAAGATTGATTTTTTAAATTGCATAGTTTCTGTTTCACAGGGGTTAGCCGCCATCAGGGATGATTTGCTACTCTGCCTCAAGTCCGAAAATAATTAATATCTCCGTAAATATTAGAGGTACGTGGTTGAACGAGGCATCAAATTAAAGCTGTTGTAATGTTCTTTCTAAATATGTAATTTGTTTCAACCTCATTCGCACATAATTGTGCAAAAAACTGCAAAACCGCGCAAAATGTATGAAAACATTTTTGCTAACTTTGACTCCCAGTTCCTAATTTGGGGTAGTACGCAACGAAATGAGCTTTGGTATCTTACTTGATAATATTGTTGCCTATGATAAGAAAAAATAAAACTGTTCTGCATTTGCTTCTAAGGTAGTGTAAACACTAGTCAAAAATGCAACTGTAATTTGGGCAAATCCATGTGAAATCGTCCAGCTTGATTGCTTGAGCCTTTCAATTTTTTGTTGATAAGGATTAATATGCACCCTTCCATTTCAATAAAGTAGGAATTTTGGATAATCAAAAATGCACATAAAATTAATGAAGCAAATATCAGCCTTCCTATTTCGTATGCGTTAAATATACTTTGATATGTAATGGTGTACAAAAAATCAACTTTGACATTCAATCCCTTCCGTGCGAACAAGCACCCTAAAAACTGTAATTGTTTCTATTTCGACAATCATATTTGGATACTATTTTGACCAGATCGAGTACGTTTTAGGCTTTTCATGCAGAGGACTAAAATTATCAAGCAGACTATGAATAGTTGTCGGGAATTTCGGGAATCTCAGTTTCTCATTCGGCCCAATCACACTGCCAAGTTTCATCAAAATCAATAAAGTAGTGGCAACCCACTTTTTTTTTGGGTCGTTTTGACATGGAATGACCCAGTAGTGCTTCTGAATGACCCAGTAGTGCTTCTGACTACGAATCGGGCGTTCCGGGTTAAAATCCCCATCAGGACGCAGGAAAATTTTCTTCAGTGCTCTCATGTCTGGCGCTTTGAGATGTGCACTGAGCCTCCTATGAAACTGACTACCAGAGTATCCTTGGTATTCCTGTACATTTTGAGGGTAATGCCGGTCGAGCGTGGGAATAACAACCTCACTTCACTTGTGCCGTAGGTTGACAACACGTGGAGCGCTACTTCCGCGGCGCGTGCGCATCGCACTGGAGACACCTTTACCTGGTATAATCCAGTATTTTAAACTGGAATCTCTTATAACAGAAAACTGTGCAAAACTGTATTATACTAATATCCAACACCGAAGACATACATACATAAATCACAAGAATACACACACGAACATTAAAAAAAATGTCACTATCGACATAGTTCCTTCCAATGACCAATCAAGAATCGTAGTCTCATGACGTATTAGTAAAAAAAAAATTCTTAAGTCTATCCAAGTAGTTAAACAGAGAGTTCTTAGCTTTGTAATAAAAGCAGGGGCATCACTTTGGAACCCGCTTACATCTATCTGTCCACCAGTTTTCACTTCCACAGGCAGCACAAAATGAACTTACCACATACATTTATCTAATGCTATATTCTAGCTTATACCGATTTGAAGGCATAGCTTCGTAATGCACACATACAAAAATACCCTTCGTTTTATACATATTTTAGACGTGCAAAAAATCTACAACACAGGATACTTCTCAATGTTCTACACATGTGACAAACAAATCAAATAAAAAATAAAACGCTAAAAAAATAGGCCTCTGCCACATACATTTCGTACATATATAGCACCTGAAATAATAAAGAAACCATTAATACATTGACTTAAATAATTAGAACTGTTAGCATAACTCGTGTGAAAGAAATGTTAACAAAAAATATAGCGAAATAAAAATCAGCACAAATGTTTTAATTTATAATTACGTATACTTACTGCAATCATAATAATACTTTGCCTAGTATAACACAGAAAAAAGGAAATATAATAAAATGCTCTGTAATAGCTTTTCTTCTTAAAGAAAAACGAGGACATTGAAATTTGTAGTTTCTCTTTTTTCATGAGCAGCTAAAGAGTAGTATAGGAAAATAAAAGATGGAAAGAGAATGAAAAAGAAGTAAGAGAAGCAGAAATTAAGAGAAATTGCACGATAAATAAGCTACAACTACTGTGTCGGTGTCGTTACAAAGTGCAATATACATGTGCTAAGTGGAAGATGAAATATTACTATTTAAGTTTTCAACTTATAGGATATTGAATCTTTTACCACTGATTCTGTTTTGCTACGCAATGTACAGTAGTGACATGCAAATTATAAGAGAGATCAACTTTATACAAGAGGAAATTGTATTTTCAGAATTGAAGCTTAGCCCTATATTTTCTTGTATTTAAACAATTCAGTTCAAATGCAGCTTTACGCAATGATACAGTTATTATTGTTTCATCTCTAATGCCAAATTTCTCTACAGATACGAAGAAGAAAGCCCACTGAAACCAAATATGCAATGATCCGTCTATTTATCTTGATTCATTTTGAATTTGAATTTAATTTTTAAGGCCTGGCAACTTTGGCTCAGGTGGGATGGACGATGATGAGATGAATTGGTGGAATGTAGAAAGTGGGAGGAAACGAGAAAACCCACGCACACGGTGTTTGTCCACCACAAAGCCCACAAGGCATGAGCAGGGATCGATCCGACGACCCCTAGCTCCAGAGATGAGCACTCTACCGATTCAGCCACCAAGGTCCTTCTTGATTCATCTTTCTTCATTTAAAATAAAAGTCCAAACTGTTATTTTATTCCCATTCAAGCAGGGACTGGTAGCGTGGGGTAATTATTGACCATGCCTATTTTCGTTTCTCGAAAACATTACGTAAGGAAGCCCTTTTTTTCTGTCTGTTTAGGACACTGCTTTAGTTTTTGTATAGTCTGTCGGTAACAGTAGGCTCTTACACGACACCTGTAACGTCGAAACGACTGTAAAGCCTACTTGATGAGAGGAATCGAATGGTGCTATCAAGAATACTGTACGTCAACCGGACGCGTCATTTGTGAGCCCTGAACACTTTTTATAGCTTTCGCCAATGTATTTAGCAACAGGTTCTCAAGTGATTCCGATCAGGTCTAGATGGTTCAATCTAGGATCTACTCGAGGAGGGAAATTGAACTGTATAAAACCGCAAGTGTCATTATTCTTAACCAAAAAGCCCAATTTAGCTTGTAAATTCATATATTATTTCTATCAGTTTTCTTTTCTCTTTCATTTCCAGCTTTCTAACCTAAAGAAGAACTCTTTAATGATCCATGTATAAAATTAGATAACGCAAGTGACTAGGTAACTAGTAGGGTTACAAACTGGTTGAGGTGTCGCTGGAAAGATCTCGGCGACACGAATTCGAAGCCGCATAGATATAATGATTTGTTACAGAGGGTATGGTAACATAGTAACTAAGAGAGACGATCGACAACTTCGAACACAAAATGTACTCGGGTTAGGAAGGTGGCTGAGGCGTTGTTTGAAAGGTCTCTGCAAAATTTTGCCAACGACACACAGATCATCGAAATCGGAAGCTCGCTGCTGAAGCCCAGCGGTGGCACATGTGCACAATCCCCAGACTGGGCCCAACTTGTTTTCTTTAAAATTTCTAACGATTTCAAATATTGCTATTATTTAAATATATTTATATTTAACATATATAAAGCTCAGTGCTCGCCTCGCAATTAACAGGCACTGGAACTGAATTTCGGGATGGTAGCATGAAAATGGATCAGACATTCCCTTCCTTATGAACCGGACAGAGCGAGACAACCTGAAGCCTTGAGATGCAAGTTTGGGTCAAATTTTTAATTCAAGTTTAATGTTATTTTCTTTAAAAATCAAACGGAAAAAATGTAAATATGAAACAACAAACCTGACAAACTACCTAAAAACATATTCCCAAATGTTCTAGTTCAATAATTCTACCTCTAGTAACTCCTCTGTTGTCATAAAATGTAAATCAATTTCAAAATGTTTTGTAAAACTGCCATGTTTATGACCTTTCACGTCATTCACTTACAAAAATATACCAAATTTAGATTGCATTCACTCCAATCAACGAACTTAATTTCTAATTTTGATCCACATGGAAGTCGATTAAACCTTGACATAATAATATTCGTAATAAATATATATTCGTAATAAATATATCATAAACATGTTTAATTAATCAACTTATCCAGTAGCAAACACCACAACGACCGACAGACACATCACAAAAGCTGCACCAAACATCTACGGAACATGAAAATTTGAAGTGCCGAATAATACAAAAAAAAAAAAAAAAAAAAAATTAAAAAAATAGGCTATTGTATGTAAATATAAAGTGCAAATAAAAGCTCAAAAGACATGCAACAACTACGAAACATACATAACATGTCAAAGCAATAGAATCGTTTGTGCTTCTTTACGTATACTAGAAAGTCTGATAAGTGATTATAATAAATAAAAAGCTAGTGTTCCCGCATTTACTCACAAAAGGCGATGAAAGCAAACATACTCTATAAATTCTTTCCCAACATAAAAAAAATATATACTGTTATTTTTTCAAGAATACAACATACAGTTCCATAGCAAGTCGAACTTCAGTGGATGAAACAATTATCGTTGGAGGAAAAAACACTGGTTCCTCTGTTACAGTATTCCATCCTAGTTGGATTACAGAAAACGGCGTGGTACCGTCGAAAAAACGATAAGGAATGACACGTGCGAAAAACAGTTAGAAGACAAAGAAACATTTCGTTAGTTTCTTCGGTTGTATTGAGAAGTAAGGTTCTGTTTAGGGTACCATTGTAGTCTTTCTCTATTCGTTCATGTGTCAATGGAGGACAACGTCAGAAACTGATATAAAGATAATTCAATCCAGCAACCATATTTACCTCAATATTTGAGATAACGTACTGAGAGCCATACAAAACATGAATATATTAGTTTTTAAAAGAACGTAACTGGATGAAGGGGCTGAAAGACTCTGAATTCTTCTTCAGCATTATCGTTAGTTGTCATCTAGTGATGAGTATATAATTTGCAGCTGACTGTCTTTCACACGCACATTGCATAAGAAATTTGTTATATTAAGCATGAATTGAGTGAAGACCTGTAAATTTGTAAGTGTATATATAGAATTTTTTCAACAATATGACAATAATAGCCACATTAGCCTATGAATGCTAACTGAACGTTTGGTAATGCTAAATTTGTCCGAAGCCTTCAACACAAAATCGTTCTGTTTCTTTCAGAGATTTTTTAGGGTGTTCTGGAAATTTCTTATGAACATTAATGGTTCTACCATCTTGTCAGCTATCACACCTTTTTATTTTTTTCTTTGCTTTTCCCCCTGAACGCAGTATTTATGTTGCTCAGCTCAGAGTAACACTATTAATACTTAAAAAAAAACAAAAAAACTTGAAAATTGCATTACCAAACATCGTACAAATATTACAGCGCAGTGGGAGAAAGTATGCACACAAGATGAACACAAAGGAATGTAGTAAGTGCATTTGCCCAATAAACACTGGTATTATTAGGCTCACAGGAAATAGGAGTATACTCTGAGTAAAGATAATTAAGTTTAAATTTAACCCTGTAGACCTCTGGCTGGACATTATCAGGAGGAGACTTTCATACGAACCTAATGTGTTTCGTTCATAACTGAATATATTTTAAAAGTTGCTTGTTGCTGATGCATGAAGCACAAAGATCCATAGGCAGATCAAGCAAAGGGGAAGAAACAAACAAAATGAACAAAAGAGAAGGGTGAAATAGCAGAATTGAAATAATAAATGGGGAAAACATGGGAGGGGTAAATGTTTCCTCTAATAGGAATACAATGAGCTGAAAAAAATAATGCATGGAAGAAAATTACAATTGAAATGAAACACAACAACGAAGCAAGGAAGGGTTTAATAAAATCAGAGTAAACATACGGCGAATGTAGGATGTAAGACTTTACGCCGCCAACAACAAAATGTCATTAGTGGAATTTTGATTTACATAAAGAACATGTAATTTTCATACAGCGGTAGTTGAGTTCTGTATATTTACGTGAGGAATAAACTTTTTTTTTAAAAAAGAGTTGCGAGAAAATTATTTGAAAGGTTTCCACGGAGAATTTCCGAGGAATAAGACTGATTATATAAATACTATCATACTTAAGTCGTTTATGGCTGTAAATAACAAATTTACTAGAAAGAAATGAGGAAAATACGAAGTACTCGAAGAATTAACATAAACTGAGAAACTTGAAGACTATGAACATGTAAAATATAATAGAGAAGAAATGCCATATGTGGTATGTCTTTCTACGAACAACAACGTAAAACCCCTAAGACATTTACGAAAGACATACAGCAACATGAGCTAGAGCCAGACGAAGTCATGTAATCCAGCTACCGGAGAGGAGACATGGAGGAGGGGACACTTCCGTGGTGGGTCGCATCTCTTGCAGAATCTGCACAACCGCACTACGTCACCAATTCAAGCCCGAAAGTGGATAGAATACCACGTTAATACTAGGTATCATCTGTAGAAGCTACAGGTTAATTACGAAATCAATCAAAAAAGTACCATTTACGTGTTGTTAAAACAATCAGATTTATATGGAGAACCACAACGAAAGTTAAAACACAAGGATTAAATACGACAGTGACATAAGAAAAGCACAAAGCTTTACTCATGAACTTATTTTAGAATCCAACACACAGAAAGAATCTCATAGAAAAATTTACACTGTAGTAAATGCTTAACTACCAATACATATGGCAAAGTTTTTAGCGTTTTTTTCTTTTCAAAATACTTTACAAAATAAACACAGGCATGCTAAAAAAAAATCACACCACCACCAACACAAAAACAAAAGCATTACCGCTACACCAAAAACTACAAGAACAAAAGGCTGATGCACGACAAAGCACCTACGTTTAGCACCAGATGGTTGCAGACGAAGAGAGTTGAGATTGAAGTTGAGGTTGAGAAAAGTGGGTCGGGCTGAAAAAAGGATACACATTAATTGTTAGTAAAACAACAACACTCTTTGACCAATACTTAATACATATTTGAAAAAATACATACACCAAAAACACGCGTACAAACAGAAGCACCCACAATTTCTTCCCTTACACACACATATATACACAAACACGCACACACATACAGCTCCATCATGAAGAGAAAATACACGGCAGAACTGCCAACAAAGCTCGTTTCTCAGCTGTTCTTTACTTATCTTCGGTAACATTTGGATGCTTTAAACTAAATGGCCGAACTTATTAACCGATCTAAATATTGTCATTCTTACAAACCCGAAATCTAGAATTGTGTTATTTTTACTACAAGAAAATCAACGAAATTTTCATGATACGTACCTCCGATGATGTTAAGCAAAATACAATACAGGAAGTGCTGAAAGTCACAGTCAAATTTCGTGAGTCACTTGTCCACGCAGAGTTGCACGTTGTAGGTAACAAGTCACAATGTCCCACCATCAATGTTGCATGCTGCTAACGCTACTGCTGCCACCTAACGACAACTTCCACATTACTGTGATGTCATGTGTTCAACATCACCGGAGGCATGTGTCAGGAAAATACGATTGATTTTCGTCTATTAATTTACAAGGTATAACACAATTTTAAGGTTCGGATCACCCTGTATTATTCATTTATGTAGTAGACTACAGCTCGATAGGTGTTTTCTCTGTTTGATCGAGCTATACACAATCATACACACGAAATTTCATTCATTCCTTGGCATGGCTTCTGTTTAAAGTCAGAGAGACTTATTTGAACAAAAACTTTTTTTTATATATATATTTCTCTGTGTTGAAACAAGAAATAGTAATTAAATGAATGATCTTTGTTTTATCGATTCTACCACACAACAACTTAAATGAAACAACATCAATGAATGCCATGCTTTTTATGCAGTATTTGAAAAAAATGATTGATCGATGAGCACTCACAGTAATTCAATCATTACCAATCACGCCAAGTTAATACAAAATACTACACATGTTCGCCAGTAATTTCAAGTTTACTTTAAATTTTTTTAAATAATTTTTTGCATGCAGCATATCTCAATTGTTTTTCTGATTCATTTTCTTTCTACTTTTAAGCAAAAAAGAAGAAGCAACTATGTAATAGTTCCTCACTGACTTTAAACTAGCTACGCACTCACTACCTAGAGCTGAATCTGACATGAAAAACAATTTGTTTTTATGGTTTGATGTTTTTTTTTAAAAAAAAATGTCTTCTCAAAAAGCAGACCAACAAAGACAACTGAGATTTCAGACAGAAAGACAGTCTATATAATAGAATTTCTTTGATTTGTTTCTTCACATACATTAATACAAAATTGTGAGCTATGCACAAAAGTATGTCATTTACAAAATGAAATCATGTGTTCTTCAAAAAATACAGTACTTTCAACTATTGTTTCTCTTTTTAACTTTCAGAATATAGATTAAGTTATCCTACGGACACACCATTTAACAAATAAACATCTTGATGCAAACACACATTGCAAATCGCTCCAACATCATTAATCACTCAAATTCATCACATGACAGTGTCGATACTTCTAATTACACATAAACACAATCATCATAATAATAATAACGATGCTTTATTTTGTTATTATTCTTTACTGTAATGACAATCATGCCATGAAAAGTATACATCATCTACAAGTTTATTTTATGCTACAATCGTTCTACAGATGCAATCTGAACATTATTACAAATTTCCAACATCAGAACACTACCAATTCTAAAGCCCCAACAATACATGACAAAAATTATTTTATACAATAATTACTTTCATTGTTAGGGCAGCAACAAACTACATGTACATCTAAAAAAAAAATCTTGTTTGATAACTATACCATTGAATAATAGTGGTATGTTATCTTGAAGAATTTTTCTTATCTACGAGATAGAGAGTTTCGATCCAATGCATATCCATTCACAAACTGATTTCCATGTCATGTGCTAATTCTACCCCATACATGCCAAACGAAAAAGGAATCACACAGAATAACTTTCTTAGTTCCACATTGCTACTTAACAACTACCAAACTACTTGGGCTTTTCTGGCTATCCACCATACTAGGAAGGCGGGGGCAAAGTTTCGGGCGAAATAAAAACGTAAAATAAAACCAATAAACTAATCATAACTTCTCAATCATTTTCAGGATATTTTTCAAAACCATTATCAAAAGCAACGAAAAATATGACTAGTATTTCTTTTTCTTATGTTCAGCACGTTAGTTATTGGTATTCCCTAATTTGTTCTCTCATAGAATGGTAGTCCATGGTTAACAAACTATTCTTTTTATATATATTACGTTTACTTTAATTTTAGTAAGGCGAGAAAAACATATTTACTGATGATAAAATAAAAAAGAAACATTATCTTATAAACTTACATTACAAGACAAATGAAATAATTGAGAAACAAATGTCCGAAAATACAGCTCACGTTAAAAACGAAAGTTATATATATATATATATATATATATATTGTATTCAGGGATTGGTAAGTATTTTAATTATTGTTTTTATACTGCACTTCTCAAAGGAAATATTTCTTCAAACTTATTCTAATATCACAAATTAAGTCGATGAATAAAGGAAAATAATTATTATCCTTAAATACTATTATTCCTTATAAAAGATATGATATCCACGTTGCTTGCTGAAGTAATCTTGATGAGCGTTGTACTCTTATGTGGGCTACACTATAGCTAGCACAACACATCATAATTCAGTATCATTAGTTGCGCATAAAGCTATCTTATTGATGAATTATATAAGCTTGCAATTGTGAAAAATGATTCATACAGCAATGATGTGAAGTATTATTGTACTTAACATAATTTAACCTAAGCTAACCTACGTGAATATTAGGTCACCTTCATTCAACTGACGGAACAGATTGTTCATGTTACCGTAACATAAAAGGAACTTCCACAAAGCAACTAATGAGAGAAATTGTGATTTGAATTCACACTGTATGGTTCTGTGTTTTCTGCAAGGTACGATAAAAGTAAATAAATACAAGGTGATTACGATTAGGTGTCCGTTTTCGATCGGCGAAATCGTCATCGTAACAAGATATTCTTGCCATTTGCAATAAAACATTTTTTTTATTCTAATACATCTGGTACTGCCCTATTGACTAGTTTTCCTTCTGGAAACATTTATTTCATGAAACTAACTCTGGCAGTACAATAATGTAATAAGAATAGATTCCGAAAGGAAATAACATGATACCATTTTCCGTACTAAGAAAACAAGTGACAATTTTTCGTTGTCATTTATGAGTACGTTCTTCAAAACTTGACTCCTTGCATTTGAATTTTCTGTGTTATTATTCTATTACATCTTAATGCTTTAGTAAAAGGTTGCATGTAAGAAAATTTTCTTGGCACCTCAGTCGTTCTTTTTAGACACTTGTTTTTCTTTGTATTGCATACGAGAGAAAGTTAATACATGAATTTTAATACATAAATTAGTCGAAGCAGGAAGATCTTTCCTGCTACCTGGAGGCGTTTATGGTATTTAACTTGTAAACTAATCTGCTCAGACCCACGGATCGGAGAAGTTCTGATGATGTAGGCCCGAACTAAAAACAAATGACGGTTCGGACTGTAAAGGTTAAGCTTAATGCAGCATTAAATGGATGTAGTTGTTAATGTCTACTACGGAACACAAAGCGAGTGTGAAAAATGAAAGAAACGGCAGGAAGTAAAGTTCACAAATAATAACCACTCCTCCTTAATTTGAAGGTACATAGTGTAGTTTATATGTGACAAGAAAGAGAAATTCAGCTCTCTTAATCTTGGTACGATTTCTCTTCTACATTAACTTACAGCACGAGTATTAATGTTATGATTTACACAACTTAGAGAATGTGATATCCAACGCATCGCAAATTTATTCTTTAGAACGTAGGATGATACTCCAATTGTCATTCGTTGTATAACCAAAACGGGAACTATTCATATACTGACCTCTGCTGTATGCCATTTTCAAATTAATCGTTAAAATTTAACCCAATAAAATATACAGTTCGGTATCGCTTGTTGGTGCGGAGGGCATCTTTCTACTCATGGCATTGCCAATAAAATCGAGTGCGTGAACCATGAACAACGTGAAGCCAACATTCACCTATAACTAAATTACAGCTTAGCGGAAATTTATATTAATTATATAGTTTCCATTGTCTCAGAAATGTTATATTTTATTTGCATGATTATATGGCGAAATATGGCAATATTTTAAAAAATTATTTCGAAATGTAGTTGTTCGAAATAATATTATTCATTTTACCGCCAAACTTTATGTAAGCAATATGTTATTCATTTGAATTTTATGAAGTTATTCCAAACACAGGACACATTCTTTCTTCAATAATTAAGTTTTTCCTTAATTTATCTTTTTCAGCAAACTTAATTAAATACTAATTAGGTTTATTAAGATGTGTAGACGATTTGTACAATGCTACCTCGTTATCTATATAGTACTTTCGCAGTATAAGGTAAGGAACTACATTACAGTACCACCTAATGCGGTGAAAATATTCCAACTCATAAAACTAAAAGAAAATAGATTCAGGTAGAAACTGCTGGACGGATACATACATGAATATTGTCACATGCAAATATCAATTAGAGGGTATTATAATAGAATCGGATACAGGGGAAACTGAAAAGAAAAATAATTTACCAGGACAAATAAATAAATGACCAAACAACATGGTGGATAGTCTTAGAAGCTATCATAACATTAAAGCCCCCGGTTACCTGATAGAATAGAGCCTAGGGAGCAAAACAAAATGAAACATGAGTCAGAGAATAGCCAAAACGAATGACAAACAGCTTCTTCCCTACCTTCTGTTCCCTAACTCTCCTTACATTTTAATTTCTTGTTAATGCAGTTTTGTTTTAAAAGATATCAACATTTGAAATTAATAGAGAAAAAAGAAAATACATTTCAAATCAGTCATGACGAAGATATTATTGCATATTGTTCGTTCAACATACAATTACAACAGGACCCATGTATAGAAATCACTCATTACTGATGTTTCGGACTCGTATGTGCATAGTATATTTGTTATATTTAGAGCAAGAAAAATCTTGGGAGGGGAAGAGTGTACATGCGAGAGAAACATTCTATATACACAGACAATTGGCCCTGCCGTGGTGGTGTAATGGGCAGCATACCTAACCGGCAACTGGGAGATGCGGGTTCGAGTCCCGGTCACGACGGCTGTCAATTTTTCTGTGTTAATTTCACGAAATAAAATCTTATTTGAAATATAATTTTCCATGGTATATGTTGTTACTTTCCACACCGCTAATCTACATACCCCGAAATGATTTTTGGTAGGCCCTCGCTATCTATAGGCTGCAGTGCCACGCGTTTTAGCTCGGTATACTATTAAAGTAAACATTACTAATCCTCACATTTTGTGATCGTTCAGGTACGTAAAGTTGGTAGGATTATTTCGGAATTTTCTTTCTCATGATTCCAACAGAGCCTATACTGTAAGTGTTTAGCTAACATATTTTCTAATTAATCTAATGTTTTGTTAGAACAGCTCGGTACAGGAAATGAACTGACCTAATGACAACAACGTATTAAACCACTAGAAATAAATATATACCATAGCAACAGTTTCGAGAGCTGCTTAACGGAATATGCAACATTTCTATACATGGGTCACATTGCATTAAAACTGCATAACAAAAGCATTAGCTAGCAAGAAATTGAAGCCTGCTTTCTCTACATAAACTACTGTAAGAAATCTAGATACTACAAATGACAGAAATAATGAAGAGACAGAATCTGAAAGAACTGACTCTTATGCAAGGAGTAAAATAGATTTAGAAGATTAGTACGAAAAAAAAGTGCTGATTTTCCTGGAGATTAAGCAATTCTTTCAGACTCTGGTAGTATTTTGGGTTACTTTTCATCCAAAACTTACCCAAGCCGAATGGTTTGGTGGGCGTGGTTTCCTGGTCTCCTTTGAAAGTGCTTGGTCTCTGCCTTTCTCTATTAGGTAACTCACTATTGAGATCTGTTACACTTTCCGATCTAACAGGACCATCCAAGCTGCCGTCAAATCGCATGATCTAATATGGAAGAAAATCACTTATAAGTCAAGCTTTCATTATTTTGTAATGCTAGTACGTAATAAAATCCAGGCAACGGAAAACACACGAAGGTTGCCGATGGTCATGAATAACTTCACAGGGAACTAAAAAGAGTAAAGCAATATAATGGTACGATTTACTTCTCTACAACATACACAGCAATAAGACCAACCCCCTTTAACCCCGCCATTCCCAGAAATAAGAAGTCACACTGAAAAAAGAAAGACCTAATAGTGAAGTAAAGCATATACCGGTATTACGCTTTACATTGTTTTACTTGTCTATATTTTATCTGCAATATTTCTCGACTTCCGTTTCAGCTCCTCTATCGCAGTGGTTTCGAAACACTTCAACTCCGCTCAAAGAACGATAAAAAATACATGCTGTAATGGATTTAGACATACTAAATACTGTTTCCATGCTTACGCTAACTTTAAAAGGAAAGAAGATATTTAGCGAAAAGTTTGGGCTGCCTAGTTGTCACTTGTGGAACCGGGAAACGTTCTGGAAACGCTGTACAGCGTAATCTTACCCCGTTTATAACACGAGAAGAATTCTCTCTCTTACAACCGTGAGAAAAGTTAACCGATGACTTTTAATTGTATTTACAGAACACAACCTACAGAAACCGCAGGAGTGCACAAACCTGTGAAACAGACTTCAATGGATCCGTAAAGAAGAAAGCGAAAGGTTGCTGTAACTGTTTATTGTTTAGATTTGTGTAAATTATTGACCTGTTTGCAGAAATGATCTTACATCATGTTTTAAGAAAGTTTGGAAAAGGCCACAATAATATATTATTTGTAGTAACTGTGATGAGTTAAGTGCTCTGCTGATGAAGAAGTATAACAGTGCATAACATAAAGAAGAGATATTACATACTCTTTATGAAGTGCTGTGTGATTATAGAATACGTAGTTGGTAGAGCTCAATTTTGATCCGATTCTCGTTGAGCAGAACTTCCGTCCCTTAATAGGAATAAGTAGTTGATTTACTACATGATACAGCATCTGATTCAGATCGGGCTGATTAAAATATGCGTCAAGCATCTAACCCAGAAGACAATTAATTGGGTGGTAGAAGTATAAAGAAAAAAGAAAACATACGACATTAAAAAACAACAACATTCATGCATATTTCATCTGTTGTGCAACATAAAGTCGTTGTGATTATGTTCCAAGTAAACATACCAAATGCAATATAACCGACAACAAAATAATATTACAGATTTCTCTTTT